>JAEBDU010007005.1:0-55928 GCA_016802625.1 Heliconius numata | reverse complement strand
GCCATGGGTGCGCTATCACATTGCATTTCACTATATGTTTACTAAATATTCCTATCACTTTTCCCCGCGAAGTTATTTCCATCGGAACAACTTACCTCGGTAACTTTTAGCCCCGCTCTCCCCTAAATCACGACCTTATTGACCTATAACGACGCATGGGGCTTGAACATAGATTGAGAACTAGATATTATATACAGGGTGGAAGTGTCAGCGCCACTTTAAATGAAACTACAGTTTCAACTACTCTATAAAAGCCTAACATAATTCGGAAAAAAAATAATTCTCAAAAATGAAAAAGTTATTTTTTCAAACAAAATAAATAATAAAATTATCATTTTAAAATAAAACGCCATTTGTAAAGTATAACATAGGCACGCACACACTTACCTGTCAAACCGGCAACGTCGCATACGTATGTGTGCGTGACACGAAATACAGGTATGAATAAAAATCGTGAAATGAAAAAAAAATCCTACGTCTAAACCGTTGAGGTACCTTGATTATTTTTTTTAATTCTGGTTTTGAAATATTTTACCCTATATGCAGTTTCAGTAAAAGAAGCGCGGCCTCTTCCACCCTGTATATGTTACATAAATTTTCATCAGTCAGTTCAATAATAATAAGATTGACAAAAAATATACATAATCTGCAAAGCTGCAAAATTGCGAAATATATGAATAACATCAAGTACACAATCAGTGTCACTGAGGCGTGACAAAAACGGGAAAAAGTTAAAAAATATAGTAATTTAGTAGTTAGTCTTATAAGACAAACGAAATTAAATTTTACAATTTATACAATATTTTTATACAGGTGTATGTACACTGGCCGGTCTGACAGCGCGCCTGTGGGGCGGAGCGCCTCTACAGCTGGGTGCCGCCGCGCAGGCCGTGTGCGCGGTGAGCTGCGGGGCGCTCGCGCTTCTCTGCCTAGCGCTGGCGTTGTGCGCCGCGTTGAGGTTACGCAGTATCACGCATAAAGTGCCCGCCGAACGTCGGACGTTTCTGAGGGATAGGTAAGTTTTTTTTAAACGGTATAGTGTGATGCTAGAAATTAAGTTCTTGTAAGTATTTTTTTAGTTAGTAATCTACTTTTTACATTATGAGTTGAGAGGCGGAATTCGACACCGCGCTTGGTCTTATCACCAGAGTAATAAAATGTAAACAATATATCCGGCTGAGTGGGAATGTCAGATATGACACAGTGTGTGGTTGCAGGGCGCGCGTGGTGCGGCACACGCTGGCGGCGCTGGCGTCCACGAGCGCGGCGCAGGCGGCGGGCGTGTGGTGGGCGCAGCCGGGGCCGCGCGCGCTCGCGCACGTGCTCGCGCTGTCCACCGCCGCGCTCGCCAACGTCAGTTACATATACACTCTATTCAATTACATACCATTACAAACACTTGAATCGTCAAGTTACATGAAAATATCAGTAAATATCAGTAGCGTCAATTCTGTCAATTCTACAGGAAGCTACTAACCAGTTCGGATGACAGTTGTGGGATTGATTGTCAATAAGACAACGCCTAGGTCATTTAAATTTAACATTGTACATCAGAATATGCAAGGCCTAGGAGGCAAAGAACTGGAACTAGAATTATTCCTAAAAAAATTCAATATTCATATAATGTGCATAACTGAGCACTGGATCTCGAAATGTAATATAGTAAATATTGAAAATTATAAATTGTCAAGTTCGTTCGTTAGAGAGAAGGCCATCCGCGGCGGCTCGCTTATATTAATAAGAAATGATATACGTTGTAAATCGCGACCAGATATAGTAGCTCTCTCTGACGAACGCTCTATTGAACTGTCTTGCGTTGAATTTAATAGACATATTATAGTATGCGTGTATCGACCCCCCTCAGGTAGTTTTGAAGTATTTGAAGAGAAAATGGAGGATGTTCTTAATAATTTGAGTTCGAATAGTAAATCTTTAATAGTATGTGGAGACTTTAACATAGATATACTACAGGTGACATCACTAAGCCTTCGTCTTCTAAACTTATTTAAATCTTTTAATTTGTTTAATATTTTCTCTGAACCAACTCGTATAACGAATACGACCGCTACTTGTATAGATAATGTTTTTTGTCATTGTGAGACTGTAGAAAAACAAATTATAACTAATCTAAGCTCGGATCACCGTGGTCAAATGTTTTCAGTAATAGATAAAACAGTCGCAGAACGTAAACAAATATCAATTAGACCAATTACTGAAAATAAAATTAATCTTTTTAATAATAAAGTGTGTGAAAAAATTGCAAACTTAGAAATAACCGGTTTAAATCCGAATCAGCTATATTGCAAAGTTTTTAATTTACTCTCAACAGAGTTTGATAACATTTTTAAAGTTAAACAAATATATAAAAACTCGAAGTTAACTTTTAGCGACTGGGCAACTGTTGGTATATACCGAAGCAGAAACAAACTATACGAATTATATAATATGAGGCAATGGAATCAAGATCCGGCATTCTTGTTAAAAGTTAAAAATTTTTCAAAAATATTTAAAAAGGTATGTATCCAGGCTAAGTGTATATATATAAGAGCAAAAATTTTGAACTCTAGTAATAAAATTAAAGCTACATGGGATGCTATTACTACTGTAACTGGGAGATCTAGAGCTGTCAGTGAACCTATTAAATTAAAAATTAATAATGTAATCTTAAATTCAGATTTAGAAGTAGCAAATACTTTTCAAAATTTTTTTTCTGATATATCTATTGAATTAACACGTTCTCTGCCATCATCTCCTACGGAAGCAGAATTAATACTAAAGACCCATGTAAATAGTTGTAGACAAAATTTTGTGTTTAAGAATGTGTCACCAGATGAAATTGTCAAAACTTTTAAAAGCCTCAATTTAAAAAAAACTGGTGACTTATGGGGCATGTCTGTTAAAGTTCTTAATTCAATTATACCTAATATTGCTCCTTACCTTGCTTTAATTTTTAACAATTGTGTAGAATCCGGTACTTTTCCTGACTTAATGAAATATAGCAAAATAGTGCCGCTTTACAAAAGTGGAAATAGATCTGAGCCTGGAAATTACAGACCGATCTCTGTTTTACCATCCTTAAGTAAAATATTTGAAAAGATAATGTTCAATCAGCTCACAATTTTTTTAAATATTAACAATTGTTTCCATAGTGAGCAATATGGTTTCACCAAAGGCAAGTCCACTACGGATGCGGGTGCTGCACTCCTAAAGCACATTTATGACGCATGGGAGAAGTCACAAAATGCTATTGGAGTGTTTTGTGATTTATCCAAAGCCTTTGATTGTGTAGACCATGAAACTCTGTTATTAAAACTATATCATTATGGTATACAGGGTACTGCCCTTGATCTTATTGCCTCATATCTAAACCGAAGAATCCAGAAGGTTAGTATAAATAATGTAAAATCATCTGGATCTCCTCTAAAGATGGGCGTTCCACAAGGATCTATTCTCGGTCCTCTTTTATTTCTTATTTATATTAACGATCTGCCTTTTTATGTGAAGAACCTATGTGATATAGTACTTTTCGCGGATGATACCTCTTTAATATTTAAGGTTGACCGAAATAAAATAAACTATGACGAAGTGAATAGTGCATTATCGCATATTCTTCGTTGGTTTGATGTTAATAATCTAATGTTAAATGCTAAAAAAACGAAATGCATCGAGTTTGCCTTACCAAATGTAAAAAAACATAATTTTAATCTGATAATTAAAGGAGAACCTCTTAATGTGTCGGAATCAGCTATTTTCTTAGGTGTTACTATAGATTCCAAACTCCAGTGGAACGCTCATCTGGAAGCACTTGCAGATAAACTCAGCTCTGCCGCGTTCGCAATTAAAAAAGTAAGACAAATGACGGACGTTGACACTGCCCGACTAGTCTACCATAGCTATTTCCATAGTATTTTATCTTATGGAATGCTGCTATGGGGCAGTGCTTCAGATATAAATTCAATATTTATCCTCCAAAAAAGAGCCGTAAGATATATTTATAAACTAAGAGCGCTAGCGGACGCGCGCAGCTTCGCTTGCGTAATTAGGGGTGAATTCTAATAAACCACGAAACATGTGTTCAATGAAATATTTTTAAGAGTCTAAATTTCAAATTTTATAAAAATCGGTGGCGATTTAAAGATTTTTCCATACAAACTTTCAACCCCTTATTTGCACCCTTAGGGGGAGAATTCTAGAAAACCATGAAATACGTGTTCAATTAAATACTTTTAAAAATCTAAATTTCAAATTTTATAAAAATCGGTGCCGATTTAATTTTTTTTCCATACAAACTTTGAACCCCTATTTCACCCCTTTAGGGTTGAAATTTTTTAAAATCCCTTCTTAGTGGATGTCCAGATTACAAAAGTAAATATCTGTCCAAATTTCACGTTTCTACCATCAGCGGTTACGGCTGTGCGTGCGTCTTACCTCAGTCAGTGAGGACAAGTCCTTTTATATATATAGATAATATTCTCTTTGTCCGACAAAATATACATTGTCATAGTAAACATAGTGACAATCATACGATAGAAACGAGAAATAAAGATAAGCTTGTTACACCAAGTTTTCGCCTCCAAAAAGTTAATAAATCCTTTATGGGTCTGAGTATACGTGTATATAATAAAATTCCGCAGTGTATTCTTAGTTTGCCACTACAAAAATTTAAAATATGTGTAAAAAAAATTCTAACAAGTAAAGCGTATTACACTGTTCAAGAATATCTAGAGGATAAACATGTATGGAATTAATGTCTATTGAATGTAATGCAGGATAGCTGCCAGCAAATGTAATAGATTGTACCATTGATTTTGAAAAGAGCAACTGTTGAGTTTCTTGCCGGCTCTTCTCAGCAGAACTGCCTTCCGAACCGGTGGTAGCTTTTTGATCATATGTTCATTCGACGATTCAAAAGTGCTTACAATAATTGCCTATTTGAATAAAGAATATTTTGAATTTGAATTTGAATTTGAATTGATATGAGATTTATACTCGCATACTACGGTCGACAAGTCCTAGCCGCCCGAAACTTAGATTTTCTGCACTTTTCGGCATTGTATACTTAACAAGTAAATAAATTCAATTAAATCAATTTCACGCTGTATCCCATACACAGCAGGGTAGGCAGCAAATAAATAAACATAAGTAATAAAATTCCTAAAATCAAACCTGCGTCCATATGCAATCTTCTGAGCGGTCACAACTCATCGACCGTACTGTATGATTCGCACTTGCAAAAGCCAATTTAGACACCTTCAAACTGCAACATCTCCACACCTTCAATTTACTACTTCAAAATTCCACATCCCCAAATGACTACTAGTTAGTTAGTGTTCACATAATGTGATATCTGAACGTTAACACTTAAATTGCTTATATATTCTATTTATATTTTTTTTTATAAAATTCAACATTTGCTATTATTAACACACTATAATATCTGCTAACAATCTTATTTAAATAAATTTTAAATGTTTAGATTTCGTAGAGAAATTTTAACAATCATTATTAACATTATAAGATTTTATAGTAGACTTAACTAAATATTCTTATAACAATAATCCAGGGCATAACAATGTTGGTGTGCTACGTGATAAGAGACGAGCATTGTCTCCAATCAGCGCGGAGACTCCTCTCACTACCGTCGAGTAGAGACTGGCAAGAGTCTCCTGCTGGAGATACTTCTCTTAGCTGTAAGTTAAATAAACTACATTTTTTTTATTTTTTAGCCTCCCGTATAAATAAGTATAATGTTTCATAACCATTTTTAAAAGTTAAAGTTCTAAAAGTTACGTCGCGTAACCTTAAAATTAAGACGTTTCAAACAAATCCAATGTACATTGAAATAAAAATTTGTGACAAAATTAACATTCTAATAGGAGACTCCTATTTTTTTCAATTTACATTAAATCATTCGTGGCGCAGGGGCACAACGTGTCACTGTAAACACGAATGGATGTGGGTTCGATCCCCACTCAAGAAAATGAAATATTTATTTAAGTTTATATTTCTGTTTCTTCGCTCTGGTGTTGAGGCAAAGAGCGGGAAGTAGGAATCGGAGTGTCTTAACACTAGTTTCCCTCTGTCTATCCTGATGTTTGCAGAATATAGCGTGAAGCTGAAAAAAATTAAATAATTAAAAAATGTCTCGTTTCAACACAGTGTATATAAAACAAGGCGGAGAGGTGGAAAGTAGAGGAGGTGCTGGAATAATTGAGTCGACTTCATCTCCAGTATCTCCGATCGCCTCATATTGGAGGGCGCCTGGACTTGAGAGTCCTGCTAGAATGCACAGGTACATCATCTTCTATATATATAAAAGGACTTGTCCTCACTGACTGAGGTAAGACGCACGCACAGCCGTAACCGCCGTGCGTAGAAACGTTAAATTTGGACAAAAGTTTACTTTCGTAATCTGGACATCCACTAAGAAGGGATTTTAAAAAATTTTAACCCTAAAGGGGTGGAATAGGGGTTCAAAGTTTGTATGGAAAAAAAATTAAATCGGCACCGATTTTTATAAAATTTGGAATTTAGATTTTTAAAAGTATTTAATTGAACACGTGTTTCATCCTTTTCTAGAATTCTCCCCCTAAGGGTGCAAATAAGGGGTTGAAAGTTTGTATGGGAAAATTCTTAAACCGCCACAGATTTTTATAAAATTTGATATTTAGACTCTTAAAAATATTTAATTGAACATATGTTTCATGGTTTTCTAGAATTCACCCCCTAAGGGTGCAAATAAGGGGTTGAAAGTTTGTATGGAAAAATCTTAAAATCGCCACCGATTTTTATAAAATTTGAAATTTAGACTCTTAAAAATATTTCATTGAACACATGTTTCATGGGTTATTAGAATTTACCCTTAAATACGCAAGCGAAGCTGCGCGCGTCCGCTAGTCATATATATGTTTGAAACAACGTTACTTTTAATAATAATTCGTCTAAATCTTTTAAACTAACTTACCAGATTTTATCTTTTCTCTCCATACAGAAGACAGTCAACACCAGACAGTCGAGCAGATATCGTCAGATGTGTCGAATACAAGGACTCACTACTAAGTCCATTACGTTACGACGGACACCACGTGACCACCACTCACGCGATATGCGATCTCATACCGCATACCCCCCGGAACCCCCAAAAACCCCACATCCCCTTAAATTCCTTAATACCTCACAACCCTCAACCCGAATACATGGCCCGGGTATGCTTAGAACTTGGGGTCTTAAAGACCCCACCAGTCGAAACGCCATTACTGACGTGCTCGGTAGACTTCGAGCCCTTCGACAGAACAATCGACACGTCAAAAGAAGCTTGTACAATATGCGTACAATCAAATCCAGACGTTTCAAAAATAACTTCACCGCCAATAAAAAGCTGTTTAAAAAAAACTAAAAAAGATTTTTCGTCGAGCACTTCCTTACCATCAATGGATGTGATGGACAAGTCCAAGTCAGACATAGAAGAAGTCAACAGAGAGTGGAATAAAGCCTACGACTCTCCGGACACAGACCGAATGCTGAACAAAATATCTGATGACCTGGATTTCCTTCTAAACAGGACTCAGGATAAAAGTACGAACTTAAGTCAAATAGAGGAAGCCCCGACTTAGGTAAAAATCTAGGATAATAGATAGATAATTTAATAGAAAATGGTAACAGGGGTGCGTTTGTGTACATATTATTTTTATATAGTGATATAAAGTGTAAATTTCTTATTCGTGTATATAAAGAAAATGCAGATTTATCGATGCGTGGTATATACGACAATTTAGTTTTTTTTTATATTTACAGAAAAAATACTTATGTCTAATATAGAGCTTGTGGTGCTCAATTTTGAATTAAGTTTAATTTTCAATTTTAAGTTACTTTAATTTTCTCGTAAACTTATAGAATATTATTAACTTAATTTTATTATTAATTATAATTTAAATTATTATACAGCCTACAGAGTACGCTAAGACGTATAGTAAATCTGCTACGTGTGATATATTATAAAGACGTTTCTAAATAATTTATTTATAAAATAAACTAAACTATTTAATAATAATTCATTTAAAAAAATATTTTTGGTGCGAAATAATAATTAAAATAACTAATCGATAACAGGATTTCTGTCGTATTATATTTACACATTTTTATTCATAGCGCCATTGTTGCAGATTCGAATTCCGTTCAAAAGAATCTATTTATATTTAATATAAAATTATTTTCATAATCTAAATAATTGGAAAAAGAGCATGGATCCTTTATAACCCATATAGAGCAGAGTGTTCTATCACTAGGTCTCTCGTTCAGTCAGCAAAATAAAAAGAAACCGTACCATATAAAACAACTAATACATTAAAAAAATCAAGACAATTTAAGAGCTCTCTATATAGAAAATTCGAATGTTTATTTTTAAGTCAATCATTTCAATGTATAAATTTAATATAAGCAAGTGAATTTCAAAATCCTTGTAAATTTTATTAAATAATAGTAATTTGTAAATAACTTACTTTTAAGAAAGATTTTTTTTAAAAAAACTAAATAATTTTAAGTATTATTTCTTAACTATTACTTTATTCTAGAAAAAAAAAACAATCACTTTATTTTACAAAGGCTTTATCTCATGTTTTAGTATCTTTTTCTTTCTATAATTAAATTTTAAATATCTTTTTTTAATTATTAACCTTTTCAATTCATTTTAATTTTTCAGATGCTAGTCAAATTGTATTTACACGCAATAGTAGGCCGCTATGATATTTTAGTTCAAATTTAATTACATATACAGAATCTATGAAAAATAAATATTTTTATTATATCTGTTATCAAGTGTGATATATTTTCTTTATAATACGAGTTTAAATAACGTGATCAGACGTCCCGTTTTTTGAAATGGCACGTAAATTCGGTCGATCGAATCACGTTTGGCCGCAATTGAAAAAGCCAAAAGCATTCAAAATATTTAATAAAAATTGCAAATTAAAAGGAGAAAATTGAGCAAAACAAAGAATGGTCACGTTAAGTATAACTAAGAATAAACAGTATTAGAGTACAAAATAATTTAGTTTTTACATTTTAAAACGAAAAAAATGAGAACATATTGATATATTATTAAACTTGTGACGAATATTGTATTTCTATACAAATGTAAATGGAAAACTAGTGTTGGAATAATGTTACTATTGTAATTAATTTAAATTTGTTATTGAAAAATCTTAAATATAAAGAAATAACAAATACCTACTACATATTAGAATTAAGAAACAATATTCGTGACAAGTGTATTTTATTTTTATTTTAAATGTTAATAACATAATTATGACAAAAAGTATTATAAAAGTTACCAACGCTCTATTCATAAATAATAAGTAATATTTTTTATTGTTAACCTTTCAGTATACGATTAATTTTAGTTTTATTGAAAAAACTTTTAGTTTTATTTAAATAATAATAGTATTAAATATGTCCAAACCGATGTTAATAATCGATGTTAAATGTAAATAAAATATGTAAATACGTTAGAAACGATTCTAAGCGAATTATGTATACATTTTGGGTTAGATCAAGTACAATATATTTTTTATTTACAATTAAATACAATTTTTTACTATTTATTTTAATTGTTTCATTTAAATTTACTGTCTTACTTATTCCTGACTTAGGGGCTGACCCAGGACCTATAAGGATAGTGCTCGAGTCCGCGATCTCGCAGGCCATATACTCGGTCTTTGACACATTGCCAATATGCATTTCATTCATGGAGAGTGGTTATGTAATGCTAATGCTGCAGCTAGAATGAATCGGAAAAGATACCAAATCGTTGAACGTCATCCCGATTATCGTGTATTTCGATTTTTCTCTCTTCAACAAAGAAGTAATCCAGCAAGTGTCGTACCATTTCGGAGTCCAGATTAAATGTGCCAACTTTTAAAGTTACTTGCAAAAACACTGTAGTAAATTTTTTTTATAGTACAGTCGGTTAAAGTTGGGTGTAGTAAATATTTTGAATTTAATGTTTGGCAAAAACATCACATTTTATTGAAAACTGATGCAGGTATGTTTAAATCTTAAACTGTAATTCACAGAAGGGTTATTCATGATTACATTACAGAAAAAAAAATGAAGAAAGAGTAATATTTGTAGTCCTGGGACTTGAAAAATCATCACAGGGTGTCGGTTTTTCCGATATTTTTTAAAATCAATATAATATAAAAAACACATGACAAAGATTTTTTTTTATATTTTTCTCATAACTGTCACGACTTGGTCTATCAGACCAAGTCGTGACAGTGGTTTCGTTTTATCGTCGACTCCTGGGACACCTGTATATACAAATATGTTTATATAGATACTAATAATGTGTAGAATAAAGTAAGCAACTTTGATTATGAGGCCATTCAGAAAAATATACTTAGAAAATTGTTTTTGCATCGCATTAACCTTATTTGTTGACTTCCATACTAAACTATATAAATGTGAAGAAGAACAGAACAAACAAGGTTAACGCAAAAAATCGGTGAAACATTTATTTTCGGAAGTAAGTTTTTTAATGTTATTAGTTTTATCTCCTCCCTTGTTCTATGTTTTGCTTTAAAGAATGCTCGAGCCATCATTAACACTTCTTCACTTACCCTTTGAGGCTGGGGGGGTCGTCTGTACATCCTTCTACTAACATATGTACGTATGTAAGTGGCCGAGGCCAATCGTGGCCTCACAAGCGTATACATATACGCGACAGGCTGTGGGTTCGATTCCCACTTGAGGATGAAAAATAATGTTTTAATTTCTTCGCTCTGGTGTCGGGAAAATGGGGAACGGAGTGTCTTATTGTTATAATATAGTCTTAATACATTACACGATATAAAAAATTATGCTTTAAAAAGAAACTGATGTTAAGCGGTATTAAGAGCTCTTAAGTAAAGAACCCTATTGAATAAAAGGCGACTTAACTTACATAGAAACAGACACCTTTGCGCTTGAGATTATGTCACGCTTAAACGAGATAAAACTTAGTTCTCATGGCACGACGCGGCGTGACATAAAGAAAAAAATGCCAGAAAAAAACCGTTTATATTGTAAATAGATAGATAAATTGACAATCAATTTTGTGTAACCATTGATTTTTGCGGGATCCGTGATTGAGTGTTTTCTAAGTGGTACGTGCTTCACCGCGTCGGTAGTACGGTTCACGCTCCAGCGATTCGAGCTGATAAGAATGTCCTTGGAGCGGTCGTGGCCAATGACGGGAAGTGAAGAGCCTATATAAAAAAAAACAATGTATCTATCTACATATTTATAATCGATGAACAGATATTACAAAGATTAGTGGGTTTTTTTTGGGGATATTTTGAGGTATTATGTTCTCGATTTTGTTTAGAGGAAATATTTTTATTTAGAATATATGAATATATGAAGACAAAATAAAATTGTGATAATTTTTATTTACATAGGTGGAAGCGTCAGTGCTCCTTTTACGGGAAGAGCATATAGCGTAAAATATTTCAAACCCATACCTAAAGAAATTAATCAAAATGCCTCAACAGTTTCGACGTAGGATTTTTTTTCATTTTACGATGTTTATCCATACTTATATATTAAATATTTCTTTCCCACAAGTGTAAATCGAACCCACATCTGTCCCGTTTATATTTACACGCTTGTACCACTGCACTACGACGGCCTCGTAAAGATTTGAAATATGATAAAATGTGAATTAGTTTATGTAAATAACCCATTTAAGATTAGTACATTTTTTTAATTAACTTGATTTAAAACTTGTATACTTCACTAAAGATTAATGATGTGATTTATTTGGAATAAAAAAAATGCTTTTAACCTTTAAAAACTTGTAAGATTACTTTGATAAACTTTAATATGAAGCAAAGTTGTAATATGTTTTTTTATATCTTTTTTACATGTTTCAGTTAACTTTACGTTTAAAATCAGTTACTTGATGCCGGCGTATCTTGTTGGCATTGGAGAGACACCACTCTCTTTTTTCTGTCAAAGCTCTGGAAAGTGCTGCATAGATTGTGCTGTGGATTTAATAAATCAACACAATCTTGAACGTTATATCTTTGATGCACTAAGATATTATATAACTAAGATATTTAGATTCAGATTTGTAAATAAAAGATAGAAATAAAAGTTGTATTTCATTTAAGCTAACAGAAATTGTAAAAGAGATTAATCAAAAAAAAAAGATTGAAGTTGAATCGTGGATAACAGAGTGTTTTGATACTGGGTCCTCTCTACCCACCGTGCTACTACATGAAACTCAAATTCTATATATTTTCTCATATTAAAAAAAACAGAATTTTTACCTAAAAATCCAAATTCCTTTATGAATTCTTATATAAACAAAACAAAAACAACCGCTTAAAATATTTCACAATCACAATATCTAACCCATCGAGGCTGAGTGAGCAGTTGAGTGTGTTCTCTGCTCTTGAAGTAGACACTCAGACAACGCTAGGATAATTAAAATACACCACAAAGTAATGCAAGACACGTATTACTTGCCAAGTCTCTAAACACGTTCAATAGATCTTACTTTAGATACATTATTTGTTTCTGATGTAAAGAGGATTTTTTTTCTATCTGTAATCATTGGTAGTTGGCTTGAAAAATGTTTAGAGTTCCGTATTATTTATTTATAAGCATTGATGTAAATTCCTAAAAAATAAATTTAAAAAAATGTGTCTGAGACCAGTGACGGCGCAGGTAGTGGGTTCGACTCCTACTCGAGGAAATTTAATATTTAATATTAAATTATATCCTAGTTTTAGCAACGCGCTTGAGTTCCGCCACTTAACGCGCAATGTTTCCAGATTTCGGTGGAAAATGGGGTACAGAATTGTCTTAATGGGAATAAAGTGTCTTAACACTAGGTTTCCAGGTACTCTTTTCTTAACTTGGTATGTGCGGTAAGCTTTTTTAAAAGGAAAAAAACGTATTTTGTACCATTTACGCGTCACATTTTCACTAGTTTTATAGCAAGCTGTCCATTCTTTTTTCTTACTAAACTAATTCATTTTTCTAAGAGTTATGTCTATCGCAGTCAGTTACTTAATTTAAAAAAAAACATTTATTTAAATATATTATTATTTAATTTATAATATATCTTAACTTACAACCTAAATAATATTAAATTTCCTTAATATCTCAATATTTAATATACAATTTTAATTCAACTAAATCGAACACTTCGTACTTGCAACTAATCGCTCTTTACTAGACCAAACACTTACGAATTGAACCTAGCTAAGTGCATGACAAGATAATTTACTGAACAAGATAATTTAGCAATACGGTATTACATAGGCACATGTATGAGTCATTCTATAATTTCTTAGTGTTAAGACACTGTTCCCATTAAGACACTACCGTTCTTCATATGCGTACTTTGATATAAGTGTATTGTATTTCCATATTAGTACAAGAAATTTGAAGACTGGTTCTTATCATGCACTGCTCCATTACGTTTTTTCTTTGGAATCCTCGCCGCAGTGTTGAAGAAGAAAAAACTTGAAGAATCCATTGTTTTTGTAAACTTGGACATTGTTTTTGAATTATGTGATTACTTACTTATGGGAAACTAATTATTATTTTCAATTTAATTTATATAATTTATATCATATTGTTAATCTATTTTATTTAAATCGCAGTTGTGACGAATGGGACACAAAGTCAAAGTGTAATTGAGACGGTTGCGGGTTCGATCCCTATTTGAGGGAGTGAATAACTATATATTGATATTTTCATTTCTTCGCTCAGGTATGAAGTCGAAAGCCCGGCATTAGGTTCCGCCAATCAACTTGAAATGCCTCGAAAAATTCAACGTAAAGTCGGACGGACGGAACGGAGTGTCCTATATTAGATTTCCTCTTCATACCCTGCTGTATGCTGGATACAGCATGAAGCTGAAAAAAAACATTTAAATTTATTTTGTTTCAATATAGCATCATAAGTGGGAACCTATTAATTATGTTATACATAGTATAGGATTCATAAATTCAAATAAAACTCAGGAGAATGTTTATATTTCTGATACAGGTGTTTTTACAGTCTGCTTAGATAATTTTGCTAGCGTTGAGTTTCGCATATAATATTTTGTATTTGGTGTTTATAATAATATGACGTCATACTCGTATGTCTTCCTCCTG
This sequence comes from Heliconius numata, assembly GCA_016802625.1. Classification (NCBI taxonomy): domain Eukaryota; kingdom Metazoa; phylum Arthropoda; class Insecta; order Lepidoptera; family Nymphalidae; genus Heliconius; species Heliconius numata. The sequence goes on along the minus strand of JAEBDU010007005.1, from coordinate 41,778 downwards.
GCATTAATCCCGGCTATTACCAGGGTCTGCCTTCCTACTCAACTTACTCCACTTTGCACAGCACCTCGTACTCGTATGTATCCTGTAAAATATCTAAGATGAGGTTATCGTCGTGGTGCAGAGGCACAAGCGTGTGATTGTAAAGGCGACGGTTGTGGGTTCGATTCTCGTTCAGGGTAATGCAATATTTAATAATTTCATTTCCTCGCTCTGGTAGCGAGGCTTATACACAGCTTGAAGCAAATATTATTTTATACAAATTTCGCTGTATAAACAAGGATCGGTCTCATACAACCTTGTTAAGTTCACCATTCAGTTTGACAGAGATTTACATAAGAAAAAGGTGATCTGACAAAGAAAAATATTAAATTATAAATTATAATTGCTGTAGTGTGCTGCTGACGGTATCTGTACTTCGTTCATGTTTTTAAATTCAAAAAAAGTTTTTAAGTTTTAAATATCGAGAGATCTTAAAGGCAAAATAAGTTTTATAAATAGAAATTAAAGTAAAAATCGGTTTCTTTCTTGAGTTGTAGGATCGATCCTCGCTCCCACCTCTAGTAACACAAAGTGCGGCGGTGAGTTGTGCCACTCAACACGCAGGAGTGTCTTAACACTTGTTAAGTTAGATTAGGTTTTTGCCTATCTTGCTTCGCGGGAGGATGTTTGAAATTTAAAAAAAAATGTATTGTTGTAAAAGTATCATTTATATAAAATCGTTTCCAAGTTATTTAAAGTACAAATTGAAATAAGAGGTCCTCGGAGAGAGGAGGACATACGAGTGAAATAAGGAAACATGTAAATAAATAAAATAAGTGTAGGCTCGTGAGTAGGCATCCCACTTGTGCTCGTTCAAGTGGATTGCTTCCTATTTAAGTGATTTAAATCTGATTTATATAAATAAAGAAAATATAAAAATAATAGACGTTTAATTGGTTTTATCGTATGCATTTATGTAGATATGTATGTATAATATTTATGATAATTGACAGCTATATTTTACTCTCTCTCTCTCTCTCTCTTTAGTCGGTTCTTCATGTCTGAGGATCGTGGTTAGCATCAAGGTTCCATGTGGAGGGGACAATCAGCCTTCTTCTGTTCAGCGCGTGTAATACAACCGTAAAGTTTATATTTTCACACCTATGTACGCATATAGGCGCAAGGATAAAAGCGTGCCACTGTAACCGCACAGGTTGTGAGTTCGATTTTCAGGTTGTGAATTCGAGGAAATTAATTATTAAATAGGTATATTAATTTTTTCGCTCTGGTGTCGAGGCAAAAGCGCGGCGTACAATTCCACCACTCAACACGCAATCCTTCAAAATCCACCGAAATATGTCTTAATGAGAATAGAGTGTCTTAACACTAGTTTCTAACGTGCTTTCTGCCTAACCTGCTATGTGGGGGAAGACAGAAGGAACCTTGGAAACTAGTGTTACAAGAACCTAAAAAAATATGTATATAAGCGTAATAACTGAAATATCCCTGTCGGGGTTTTTATAGCCAAGTGACGGACAGGATTTACGCCTAAAGGCATCCGTCACGCCTTCATATAACAAAAGCAGGATAATACCATGTTAAACGCGAAACACCGTTTCCGATTGCCCTTCACCATCAATCAGTTAACATTAATTTATTCTAAAACATATTTTTTTATTACAAAATACCGATGTATTTACATGGAAGTTACTTAAAAAAATCATCTTCACGTTGTATCATGCACACAGCAGGATAGGCAGAAGGAACCTAGTGTTAAGACACTTCGTTCCTGATTTTTCGCTGAGTTCTTGAGGCATTGCGTTAAATGGCGGAATACAATCGACCTCGACGCCAGAGCGAAGAAATAATAATAAATATTTAATATCTTCGAGTGGGAATCGAACCCATAACCAGTCGAGTTTACAATCTACGCCGCGATTGGCCTTACTTGGCTTTTATAAATGAAAAAAAAAAAAACAAATAACGATATACAGGGTGGAAGAGGCAGCGCTTCTTTTACTGAAACTGCATATAGGGTAAAATATTTCAAACCCAGATTAAAAAAAATTAATCAACGTACCTCAACAGTTTAGACGTAGGATTTTTTTTTCATTTCTCGATTTTTATCCATACCCGTATTTTGTGTCACGCACACATACGTATGCGACGTTGCCGCTTTGACAGGTAAGTGTGTGCGTGCTTATGTTATACTTTACAAATGGCGTTTTATTTTAAAACGGTAATTTTATTATTTATTTTGTTTGAAAAATTAACTTTTTAATTTTTGGGAATTATTTTTTTTCCGAATTATATTAGGCTTTTATAGAGTAGTTAAAACTGTGGTTTCATTTAAAGTAGTGCTGACAATTCCACCCTGTATTTTATGTCCTTTGTGTCTTTTCTGTCGTTGAAATCTATTAAAAACTCTATGGTGCTCCAACTTTGCTACACAAGTTAAAACTGGAGAACTTTTTTCTGTATACCAAAAAAACTGTTATATATAAATGACTATTGAATATTTTTCAACATAATATTAATATACAGAGGCCGTTGTGGCGCAGCGGCACAAGGGTGTGACTGTAACGCGACGGTTGTGGGTTCGATCCCCACTCGAGGATTCACTTCCTCGAGTGGGGATCGGAATTATTTACGTATATATTTTCATTTCTTCTTTCCCGCTGTGTGCGGGATACAGCGTGAAGCTGTATAATAACTGTACACGTGAGGGTTGTGTATTCGATCCCGTCTGATTACTGATATTATTTTTAATTATTTTCATATCCTACTTCTGGAAGATCAAGCGGCGTTGAGATCCGCAATTCAACACAAAATGTCTCAAAAATTAGACAGAAAATAAGGAACGATTACTAAATCCTACTTTACAGTGCAGGAAAAAGGTTCTCTTACCGTGTCTTATAGTTTATAACACTATAAGACGCACCTGCTCTCAAAGATGGCTAAAATGTGTTAGGCCACTAAAATTGTAAAGGACAAAACTTATTTATATTTAATAAGCTTTAAATCCATTGTGTTTGTTTTATAATATTTAGGTGATATATGATTATAGTATACGATATTTCTATATAATCTGGAAAAACTAAACATTCCCGTGAGATAGTAAATGGGGGGTCATTAAAATGATGAAAAACAAGGTCACTGAACCCATGTCCTTTGATATGGTGTTGGTTGTTGCCACTGACGTATCTCGCAATACGACGCAATGCTTCGAATGAGTCAGGGAATTATACAAAATTTCTATCGTTTTTTAATAAGTTAATCTTTATTCAATTACTTAACTATTAAAATATCATATAAATATTTTTTTTATGATAAAAACGCCATAAATTATTAGAAAAGACGAATTACAAACAGGTTTTTAAGATTTATTATACCACAACAAACGATAAGTGGGTGCTTAAAGCGTGCGTATATTTCTCGTGGTCTTATAATATAAGGAATAAGGATCAAAAGCTGGTGTAATGTTACAGGTATGTCGTCAGAGGCCGGCTATCTCCTTGACTTTACGGTTTCGATTCAAAAACAAGGTCAAGCGGTCTGCAGAAGCAAAATATTTATATGGGAGTGTGTCCTTTAAGTACCCTTCTAAATGTATGGGAATGTGTTCAATGTTATATCAAATATTTTTTTGTATTGTAACATTAAGAGTTTTTGATTTTATACAATACTAGCGGCCCGCCCGCGGCTTCGTCTGCGTGAACTACGATATTAATAATTTCTGTCTCCATGAGTACCTACGTCCTAATTGACGTCCATGTAAAATTTGAGACTTCTAGCATTTGTAGTAACGAAGTTTCATACAAACTTTTAACCCCAAAAACAACCCCTTAGAAGTCGAATATTGCAAATTCCCGTCTTAGCGAGCACCTACGTCCTATAAATAACTCCTATGCAAAATTTAAGATTCCTAGCACTTGTAGTTTCTGAGATTTCGTGATGAGTGAGTGAGTGACGTTTCGATTTTATATACGAGTATATACTAGCGGCCCGCTCGCGGTTACACCCGCGTGAACTATGTTATTATTAATTTCAGTCTCCATGACTACGTCCTAGTGACGTCTACGCTAAATTTGCGATTCCTAGCATTTGTAGTAACGAAGTTTCATACAAACTTTCGACCCCAAAAACAACCCCTTAGAAATCGAATATTGCAAATTCCCGTCTTAGCGAGTACCTACGTCCTATAAGTAGCTCCTATGCAAAATTTGAGATTCCTAGTACTTGTAGTTTCTGAGATTTCGTGATGAGTGAGTGACCTTTCGATTTTATATATATAGATAGATAGATGACTAAAAAATAAAATCATTTTTTTTCGTAATCTTGCACGATACAATATATCAACCGCAATATAATCTTTTACGATAATGTTACAAAATTTAAAGGCATGTAATAAATTTTCATACTAATTATTATTACTAGTAGACTAAGTTTATTAAAGCCTTTATAAATATAAAGAGCTCTCAACACTGATGTAGATTCCATTCATAAATAAATATTATACATATAGTCTGTTCTCTAAGATATCTCTCTCCCTCTCTCTCTTAGACTCTTAGACATTAATAAAATTAAAATTTTTAACATTATCTTATTTTTTTAATTTGAAACAAACTATCAAATATGGAAATCTGAAACACTTATTAGAAATCCTAACATCTTTTTATTGATTTAAGAAAAACGTAGACGCATTGGAAGTGAGTGTTTGTTAGATTAACCTAAGATTTTTCGGCCCATTTCATATTAAGATGGCTCAAACTTAGTTCCCCGAAGAGAAGTTCGTAATTTTTCATGGCACCCGTTTCGGTTCTTCCAAAGTTCCGTTTTCGGGTTATTTGTTGGGTCATGAATCTTGACGCTTGGGCTCACCTCCTCCCAGACGAGAAATGAATACAAATAGCGTTTGCCTTTTAGCTATTCTTTTTATTTATATTGTCTGTCAATGAAGAAAGTATTTTTTTAGTTTCACGCTGTATCCCGCATACAGCAGGGTAGGCAGAGGGAACTTCTTAAGACACTCCGTTCTCCATTTTCCGCCACATTCTGGAGGCATTGCGTGTTGAGCGTTGAGTTTGCCCTGGCACGAGAGCGAAGATATGAAACTATTACTAGATAGACTTTTTTAATCCAGTTTCTGAACTTTATATAAACATGGACTGCAATAACAATTTAGCTATAAGAATGGAGAATTAGTATCGCAAAAAAAGTTTTTTTATACGTATTTCTAAATAAGTGTTGCCAATGCAACCGTAAAAGTTTCAAAGGACACTGTAAAGTTTTCGCCGTCGGTATTTTGTTCGTGCAAAGTAAACCTTTTCCACGAAACATTTTACTACTTAATAAATGGTACTCGAGAACAACATTGTTTCAAGCAAATTATAAAATTCTTGGTGATCTTAAACACATGTATGAAATATTTAATACTATTTTTTTTTCAAGGCAAAGCGCAGCATTAAGTTCCGCCACTCCACTCTCAATGCCTTGAAAATTCGGAGGAAATTAAAAAAGGGGAATTGAGTATCTTTAGATTAGGTTCCTTCAGTCTACCTTGCTATAGGCGGAATACAGTGATTCTATTATTTAAATTTAAATACAATAAACTATTAATAATCTTCAAGAGCCTTTTCTTAGAAAGATATATGAATACGGATACGGATAATTAGAATAGATAATGGAACATTTTTTCTTTAATAGAGATCATTTTAGTTAGAATTACAGCTTCTTATTACTTCAATAATTAAAGAGGCCGTCGTGGCGCAGTGGAAAACGACTGACTGTAGATGTGATGGTTGTTGGTTCCTTCCCCACTCGGAGGAATGATTATATTTATTTTTAATACCTCGCTCTGATAAATATTTTTTTTACATTCTCCTCACTTCTCGAATATAACTATAAATTCACACAGTTTGCGGCGCTGAGCTCTGCCCCTCAACACGCAATGCCTCCATAATTCGGCAGAAAGTGGGGAACGGAGTGCCTTAACACTAGGTTCCCTCTATCTATCCTGCTATGTGCGGGATAGAACGTGAAGCTGATATATTACAAAAACTACTAACATTACTAGCACGTATCATTAGATGCGTACTTCAGTATATTTTTTGGTTGTTCCTTCACGCCTTAGCGGTTCGGCTGATCGTTATTCAATTTGGCACATGGATTGTTTTTGACACGTGAACGGACGCCGGCTATTTTTTCCCGTTGAAAAAGTTAGATATATTCCTGTGGGTAAACCTTTTATTCATCTATTCAAATTTGACACGACTGTTACATATAAATGATAAAAGATGCGTAAACTATTAAATGTATAATATTTAGTTAAGATCGATTCTCGAGCAAAATTCATTTAAAAACCAATTTCGCGACGAATATCTAAAAGCAATTTTGAAACAATTTCTCTTATAAAAAACACATTAGGCAACTTTTTTACTTTGCGTAGAGAAAGTTTGACCAAAATACTTCGTAGTCCCCGCAAAAGATTAAAAGGGCCCGCGGTGAAGAGGAAATAACGAAATAAAAGGAAACTCTTGTTGGACCGTAAAAACAAAACTGTTTGAATTTATCTTGACTGAAAATGGATTATGAAGTCGAGTTAAAGTGCTTAAAATGGACAAAATATATTCGTTTAGGTGTTACTGTTGAAACTGGAATTGGGTAGGGAAAGGCCTGAACCCAAGGTAGCCCAAGTGGTATATTACATTAAATAAATAACAGTCTTCATAAATGTCTATTTTCTTATAATTAATACATTACCCTTTAAGGTTAACGCTTGCAATAATATAGACTATATAAACACACATTTAGCTATATTATACAAGGAAAAGTAACGTGTACAAAAAAGTGACAAAAGGACAAGAATTAATTTTAGGTTATTATAATATCATATTAAATAATAAAATGAAAACTAAAATATTTAATTAACAACAGTTAAAAATACCTTACATACGTTGATAATTTTAGATTCGGCAAAATTTAAATAGAGAGTAACTGTTTCAAAGCGTGTTCTTCGAAGAGATGTCGCATTTGAAGGTTTATTTTAGGTAACAATTCCCATAGGATAACTCTAAAAGGCGCTTCGGGAAGACTTGATATCTTAGAAGAACTCCTGGGGACTTTAAAGTAGAAAATTTGTACTAGAGATAGATTATACGTACTCTAGATAATCTTGTATAAGGAAAGCGAATCCAGAATATTTATTTTATTTTCCAAACTATCTTACTTAAACTAGGTCCTGTTATTTTACTCTAGAGAAAAAAAAAAATCCTATTCTCAGATTAGCCTAAAAAAAATCAAACCCACAACCATCGTACTTACGATCACGATTAGGCTTTCACAAAAGAAAGTATAATTTTTCATAAATTAATAAAGCACTCAAAACAACTTTATATAAAACGTTAGCGAATAAAGGATAAATAATCACCCTCAAGAAACTTGGTCTTAAAGTTCAATAGCAGATGTATTGAGAGGAAGGGTGGAGTGAGTGATGGAGTGGAGATAAAGTGCCTATTGTAGGTGTTACCAGAGGGTTCTATAGCTGTATCAGCCCTTATTTTGATAACAAATCTTCTTGTATATTTTAAATGCTTCAGGTTCAGATTAGTATATAACTAATAATTAAAATAGTGGAATATCCTCATTTCAAATAGAAAAAAAATGACGCTGTATTCCGCACACAACACGGTAGGCAAAGGGAACCTAGTGTTTAAACTCTCCATTCCCCACTTAACTCAACGCCGCTTTTCGTTGTCACTAAAGCTAAAATATGAAAATATATATTTTCTTGTCAATTGACCATTAAATGTGGATATTGTCTTACAAAGTAAGAGGCAAAGGTGGTATTATAATTACCACATTTTATCTTAGGAGAACATTTCTTTGCTTTTTTATCAGCATTTAAGTAAGTTTTAAAACAAATTTTCTTTCAAAACCAACATTTTCTTTTAGTAAAGTTCCCCTAGCAAAATAAAAATGTGTTTATTTTCAATATCTAAATGATTTTTACTTTAAGTTTTATAATTTCAAAATACATTATAAGTTAAAAAGCCTTAAAATAACATCTCTCGATAATTATTTTCTAAAGCACTCAGACTTGAATTTCATTATATTCATTTCTATGAATATAATAGAATATTTTAAAGATAATTAGCTATCAAATATATGTTACCCGAAATATCTTTTACAATTTCTAAGTATAATGTTACATATAAATATAAATATTGTTGATGTTTACTGAATATAGTTTTGGCCTATTTTTTAAACAATAAAGAATTTAAGCGAAATTTTACTTTCTCTAAACTTTTGTCTTAAGGAGTCTTTAGGGCCTAAGTTATAGATTGCACGAATTTCACAAGATCGAACTTCTGCAAGGCAAAAAATATTTTATACTGGTTGCATTTCCCCAAGGTAGAGTACCGTAGGATATAATACTAATAAAGTAGCTAAAGCAAAGAAGACGAGCCGTTTCCATGTCAAATTTTTTTGACCATGAAGGCTGATGAACTAAGTCTATTCGCGAATCCATCAACATGAGGCCCCCACTGCAATTAAAAGTCAATAGTGATGCCGAGAAATACCGTAGAATCGACAGGATCCAGGAGTACACCATATAAGAATACACCGACTGTCAGCGTTGTTAGAAGACCCACAAATCACCCACAGTAGAGAGACAGCCGGCACTTCTACCATATGTGAAGGGGGCTACATACAGGATTGGCAATGTCTTAAGAAATCACTGTCACAATGTCTCGTAATTCCACCGGGAAGTGGATAGCGGAGTGTCTTAACAGGTTCCCTTTGTCTCCCCCTTTGTTGCTATACGCGACATAGTATAAATAATAAAAAAATACTAAAGTAAGACGTAGTATTATTAAACGATAATAAATTTTATAGGTACGAATGTAGACGCCTGCATCGATGTACACGTGCCGCTTGGATGAGATTGAAACGAAAATAGATTATGCAGATTTGGAATGTACCTACTGCGTTTGTTCCGTGCGATTTTATTACTTCTTGAAATATTTTTTTAAAAATATGGTGACCATTAAAGATGGTTGGGTGTTCGATGTCCATTTGTGGCAATTAATTATTTCAATATCCCGACGCTGGCAAGACAAATTGCGGCGTTTAACTCGCAATGTCTCGAATTTTACATAAAGCGTGAAGCTAAACAAAAGTGTAGAATAGAAGTTTAATTATAATAGAATAAAGTCGGTTGGTTTATAGTTCCAATGACTTCGTTTTATCTATAGGTAGCATTGCACGTTATTTGCTCGATCGTGAGTAATTATTTTCTAGTATTATACACATGGCTTTAAACGAAATGTAATTAAACCCATAAAATTTACAGCTGGAATTAGCGATTACTATTCTTTCTTTATTATCCGATTTCTGTAATAAGAAGAGGTTATCAATTCGACTATTTAATGTTTATTACTACAGAACTTTTGACTGTAGTGCTGAACCCACTACCATTTTCAGCCAATTTCACATGTAATGTAATGACCAGCTTCCTTATTTCATTACGGTGTGAGTTGAAATTTTTTTCATATTTTTTATCAGTAAATTATCTTTTTTTAAAATATTTAATATTTTAATTTCTTCACTCTGATGTCGACGCTAAGTGCGGCGTTGAGTTTCGCCACTCAACACGCAATGCCTCTTGAATTTGGTAGAAGATGTGGAACGACGTGTCTTAATATAGGTTCCCTCTGCCTCGCCTGCTGTATGTGGGTTACAGCGTGACGCTAAGAAAATATTAAATTATTTGTCAGCTTAAGATATACAATGTTGCAAAACATTTATTCACTTCCTCATCTGCATCAACATGGACTATTTGCCAAATCATGATAGCTATTAATTAACATATGAAACGTATATATATACACGGACAGACTTGCAATAGCATCTACATAAATCTAAATATAAAGATATGAGACCCTCGTGGCACAGGGGCTCAAGGATAACTGTAACGCGACCGTTGTGGGTTCCATCCTCAGTCAAGACAATGAATTATTTTAAATTAATATTTTCATTTCTTCGCTCTGGCACTAAGGCATAAGCCTGGCGTTGAGTTCTGCCACTCAACACGCAATCGTAAAATTCACGGAAATTGGAGAACAGAGTGTCTTGTTGACTTCATTTCCTTAATAATTTTTATTATGAAAATATAAAATTGATTCGTTATCGCTACAGTTTTATCGGTAAGCGTGTTTTACCCGATTCGATACAGCTGTACTGTATGTGTATTTTACAGGTATAATAAAATTTAGTTGTCATTTTATGACGTACATTGCATACATAGCACTGCATACAATGTGTGAGGAATTGTGAAATATATTGTGACAATATTAGGCAACGATGGTATGCATGTAGATATGTTATTACTTATATTATAGTTTTTCTTCCCAAATTTAAGAAAATACGGCCCCGCCAATAAAAACCTTTTTGTTTCCATTGAGTAAGTAATATATTGGCACTAAAATCTTAAATAATAAAAGAAAAACCATTTTTTTGTGTGAATATATATTTTTTCAGCTGTTAACTGAAAAATCACTTTCTATCTTTTTCGTTTCGGATAGAGACATTGAGTGTTGGCTGAACTCAGCGCGGCTGTCCTAAATAGCTCGGAAATTAAAATAATTTAAATATATCAACCAATTCCGGAATATCTCGAAGGAATGAAGTATTATTTATGAATATTTTCATTTATTCGCTGTGGCACAAAAACAAAAGCCCGGCATTGAGTTTCGCCACTCAACATACAATGCCTCGAGAAATTCGGCGGAAAGTGGGGAACGGAGTGTCTTTTCTCTAGGTTGCCTCTGCCTCCCCTTGTGGGCGCAGAATACAGCGTCAAAGTAAAAAAAGCTCGGATTTGAACCCCCAACCTACGCTGTTACTGTGCCATTGCACCAAGATGTACTATTATTTAACATTTAAACTTAAGTACAATTATAATAAGGTGTTTGATCTCTACTACGTATTCACAAAAAAACATGTTTAATCACAATTTATTCTCAACTATTTTGCTATATTTATAAAAAATAGGACGTTGTTAATATATAATTAATTGTCAGTCGGTTTGATCAAGTACCCTCGTACGGCCACTAGAAGTGAGTGGGTGACGTCCCACGCGTAACAAGTAAAAGTCCTAATCAACTCCAACTCCAATAAAAACAAATGTCGAAAATTTTGTTGAACATTCTAAGTAATATACATAAATAATTACTCTACTGAAATAACTTTAAAAACTAAATAGTCTAAATTAACTTAGCTGTAAGGTAACTTGAGGCCAGTCGTGGCGCATAGCACATACGTGCGACTGGAACCACGACGGTTGTGAGTTCAATTCCCAATCGAGGAAATGAAATATTTAATTTCTTTGCTCCAGTGTCGAGGCAAAACGCAATGCCTTGAGAATTCGACGGAAATTGGAAAACGGATGTGTCTTAATGGAAGCAGAGTGTTTTAACACTACCTTTCCATTTACTACCTACCTACCCTGCTATGTGCGGGATACAGCGTGAACCTAAAAAACAATAGAAATATTAAAATTTAAATGTAATTATTGTCTGTTTATTACTTAATAGGAAAAGCTTTGAAATTGTGTACTATTGTATACGAGTACTGTTTATTTGTATAATACGACGCTTTGATGTTTGTATATAGTTATTCCTAAAAGTTTACTTCGCACTTGATGCCAATATAGCGTTTAAATTGAATATGACTTTTAGAAATAAATTACAATGGTTCTTAGGTTTAATTTCAATACAAAAATACGGATAGTATGTATATTTTTAACATTTTTTTTGAAGTGGTATTCAGACTCTTAAAAATATTTAATTGAACACGTGTTTCACGGTTTTTTTAGAATTTACCGCCTAAGGGTGCTAATAAGGGGTTGAAAATTAGTATAGAATAATCTTTAAATCGCCACCGATTTTTATAAAAATCGAAACTAAGACTCTAAAAAATATTTCATTGAACACATGATTCATGGTTTATTAGAATTCACCCCCTAAGAGTGCAAATAAGCAGGCGAAGCTGCGCGCGTCCGCTAGTATTACATATACGGCATAAAGTCTGAAACTAAAGAAGAAAATATTCTTCTTCCTTTTATGGATTAATATTAAGTCGGGGTTAGTATAAACAAATATAATAAAATTTAATTTGTAATTTTTGCACGAAACCGGAATAAATTCCCCACACTTAAAGTATAATATCTACATTAATAATTATAAAACTGTATTAAAAGCAACATCTGTGTCAATACCAAACGGCACTCTGGTTCTGGAACCAGGTGAAAGGAATAATTCGTTAAATACAAAATGAAAGGGCATAAAAAAAATATTCGAGATTTATACGAAAAAGTACGTACGTACGAAGTAGGTAATAGGGTTAAGAGTTTTAGTTCATTAAAGAGACGGTTTTGCGTTCGTCAACAGTTCGAACAGTTCAGTTGACAGTGAATGCAATGTGGCATTCTATGTATGAAGTGAAAAGGTTCCGTTTTAGGGTTCTGTACATCGAAAGGTAAAAATGGAACCCTTATAGGATCACTTTGTCCGTCTGTCCGTCTGTCAAGAGCATTTATGGAAACGCAAATGCAATGGTTACGTATGGATGGATACGAGCATTTATGCATGGATTTTTGCCACGTAATCAAAATCTATACGATATTCCGTGAACCTACTGTTATGAAATTTGGCATGAAGTGAGAACTTACCATAAAAATAAAGAAAAAAATCCATAAAACGAATTTATAAGGTTTTCATAGAAAAAAATATAACAAACTTATACTTATATTTGTAGTTCATTTCATACATAATGAGTGCATATGCCTGCAAGGTAAATTTATTAACTTATACTTACTTCTGTTTGACCTACAATCTTGAATTTGCCCGGTTTTTAATTCTTAAATATAATTCTTATTAAATTTCGACTTGAGGGGTTAGGGTTCTTGAAAAAGAATTTACAAGAATTATTCGGTCTACTATAAAATATTGAATTTTGAACTGTAACAATATTACTATCAAATGTGAATATTCGAGCGAACATTAACGCTAAATGCACTGGAATATTCACATTTTAAAAAGTGACTTAGATAGATTTCTCTTAACAATTCGTCTATACATTTTTTCATAAAATTTATATTTATTAAGCATGGTATCCCTCTAGCTCGATGGACCGACGACCTGAAGAAGGTTGCTGGCTTCGACTGGATGCGGAAGGCGGAGGATCGAGAGCTTTGGCGCACCCTGGGAGAGGCCTATGTTCAGCAGTGGACCCAAATAAGCTGATTTGATTGATTGATTGAAACGTGGTATATTTGATCGCAAACAAGCAACATAATGTTCTAAGGAAAATAATATAAAGGCTAATAAAAATAAAGGCTATAGCCGTCAAATATTTTCTACCTTTCATAGCTGCAACAAACAGTACTACAACTGTGTGTCGATTTTCCGCTTTTATTCTTTTATTTGAATGGAATAGATCAGTGTTCAATTGTACACATTCTGTATTGTAAATAAAGCATATTCTGTTTGTAAATTTCAAACTACGTATGGGTTGAAGCTATTTTTTTTTGTAATTTAGAATCTATGTAGTTCTGGTCGGCTATTTTAATCTATTTATTTATTCTGTTATGATATTTTTTCGTTGTACATCAGTAATTTTATTATTACTTAAATGGAATCATATTTATTGTCTGTAAGCTAGATATATACAAGATACAAGGAAATGGGGTTGTAATTTTAAATCTATCTATACAATATTTAATAATCCCGTAAAGCATTGCAATTTTAGTTATTGCCATTTGAAAAAAATAAACGAATGTAGAAATAAAATAAATCAATTAAAAATAGTAATTCGTTGTTTTTCTTAACGTTTTCCACAAAAGGTGGAAAAGTCAAAGAATTCAATACCAGAATTCACAGGGGGCACCAGAAGTACAAGGAGACCCGCCTTTGTCGAGCTTTCAGCAAATTCCCCGGCCATTTTATTCCAAGCCTTTGAGTTTTCTGAACATTTTCTTTAATTCAATTCCTTTAAGAAAATCTAGAGAAAACGTATGATTTCTAAGTTATAATTGATGTAAGGCATGTAATATGCTGTATAACTTAAGACTAGAAAGGATTAATAGTTTAGTAATTAATTAGTTCTTTTACTAAGCAAACAGAAATTTATTATATGAAAAGGAGTAGTTCCTTTTCATATAATAAATTTCCGTTTTTAACATTCCATGGATGACATTCTAACATGCGCACCATTGCGATGCAAATCAAGGAGCTTAGACTAAGACTAAGCAGTGTCTAAGAGTGCTAAATCAAATTTAAATGAGCATTAGGAACGCTCTATATCCTCTTGAATTCTCTTGCTACTCTTGAATTCGTGCTGAATGAAAAACCGGACAAGCTAAAAAGTCAGGCTCGCCCACCGAGAATTCCGTACAAAAATTGGAGGTCTCCAGCTTTTTCTGAAATTAAAGTTTAGCTTAGCTATAGCCCTTTTATTTTATACCTAACTTAAGCTAGCGGCTTGAATACCAAATTGGTAACCAAAGGCTATTATTTTTTAGGATTTAACCACAAATGTTGAATTGTCAGATTTTTACTGAACTATATTAGATATTTTTACTTTCTTTCTTTCTTTCTTCTTTATGATATATTTTTAAGAAAATGAATCCTCAAAAATAATAATTCTGTCGTTAATATACTCATACAAAGATAAAAGATAAAAGCACATTTTATATATGTAATAATTACTTTTATTATTACTCTATATAAACAAAATAATGGGAAAGGCTTAATATTGACAATGAAAGATAGCATTCAAACAGCCTTGACTCTCGCTTGTATCTCATTGTAGTAGAAACATCAGCGTTGTTTAGATTATTCATTGTAGGTGCGTATGTTACGACATCCTATAAAGTATGTACAATGAATCATTCGGTTATATTTTATGTTAATATTGTTATATATACATTTCATCACGACTGGATTGGTCTGTGTTTTTTATATATTTTTTTTCAATTCCCGCTGTATGACGCACGCAGCATTACAGAAAGTGGGAACCTAGTGTTAAAACGCTCGCCACATTCCGTCCAATTCTGCAGTCTGTTCTGTTCTTTCCAATATGGCGTTCCGAGCGTGCCAGTTGAGCACAAAATCACTCAATCACACACAAATCACAATCGCCAGTGTCACGTTGAATGGAGAACTCACGAAAGATGTTGTACGGTAAAAAAAGAGAAATAAAAATTTCTGCAGTTATTGCTTATTGAATGGTGGAGCTTAATTTACCTCGACACCACATCGAAGGTATTAAAATATTTCCTCGAGTGGGAATCGAACCCACAACCTGTCGCGTTTAAAGTTACACGACCTCAACTATCTATCTTTCTTTTATTTTTCTGAATCTTAATAATAACTATTTGATAAAATACTATACTATTTTTTTTTTCAGCTATTCGCTCTGGTATCGAGCTTCTAGTATTCTGGTATTTAGCTAAAAAAATATAGAGAAGGTGACGCAACGATGATAATAGAAACGATAGTCTCGATAGAGTTGCAATAAACATGCACATTTATTAAACTACATTGTAGCTACAAACGTTTCACAGAAATTACGCGTTACAGTGACGTGTTGTTTGTTTCCATATTGTTATTTATAAATATGATAATCATTTGAGGTGCCAGCGTCGTTTAAAGGTGAATAAATGTTTTTTTTTTGTTCGTGGCGTTGAATTCCGCCACTCAACAAGCTCTCGAATTCGGGTGGAAAGTTGGGATGAAAGTGTCATGACACTGGGTCCAAGTAATACGGGATAAGGCGTGAAATGAATAAATTGAACTCTGTCCAAGTTTTCTCGCCTATTAAGCTATAGATACTTACCAAACTACGTCGAAATCCCTATACGTTTCGAACCTAGTGTCACAGTCCATTCTCATTGAGACAAAGCCGTTCCCCATTTCCCGCGGAATCCTGGAGGCGTTGCCAGTTGAGGGTCGAATCTCAAGCCGCGGTTAACCCTGTTACCAGAGCGAAGAAATGAAAATACCTAATAATAAATAATAATTCATTCTCCCGAGCGGAAATCGACTGGACAACCGTCGCGTTAAGAGTCACACGCTTATGCCACTGTTCCACGACGACCTCGTACATATTCTTTCTATCCTATGTAATAATATTTGAAATACTAGTGGACCCGAACGCGGCTACGCCCGCTTGGACTATACGAATATTTATGAAATTATTTTCAGTTTTCAATAGAGATGCGTTAAGCAAGCTCATTTTGGGTGACGTTTTCTAAGCGTTGCTTAGCAACGGTCGCATAGCGACGGTTGTTATTAACATGGCGGATAAATTGCATGTCAAATTAATAAGTATTTTAATATATTGGTATGAGAAAAAAAAGTATCCTATGTTCATTCCGAGACCCCCAAGTATCTCTATATGAGTGTTTTATCACAATTAAATTAGCGGTTTGGCCCTGATTGCGTAAAATACAGACAGACAGACAGAGTTACTTTCAAATTTATAATATAGGCATGGATGGATATGAATGTTTTTCAGTTTATTATTGCGTAGCTCTCGATATACATAGTTATTCAACAAGTATGATAAAGTCCATATTGTGTTGTTTACATATCGATAATGACTTTTCCATGAATCATATTAGTTTTGCATAATATTATAGCGTGAAGTATTACCTATATTATACTCGTATAATTTTAAATGTATTTATTATTGAAATAATTGTATTTGGAGCAAAAAAGTAATAATTTCGGTAGTCGTAGCGATGCAGAAGCACAAGAAAGGGGAACCCAGTGTGACTGTATGCACGACAGGTTATGGGTTCGATTTGTACTCGTGGGAATTAAATATTTAATTATTTAATATACCCTGAATTCCATACAAAATGCAGCAAAACGATGAATAAATGCTGTCGCCTTTTGTTTTTGTAGACTTTAAAGCTTGTTGTTTATTATTTTCTGTGTTACAAAGGGCCGTACATCTGAATGTTTGGAATTAATTTCATCCTGATATAACTAGAAAAATGTATTTTCTATTCCCATTCTATGGAGGCCGTCGTGGCGCAGGGGTACAAGCGTGCGGTTGTAAACGCTACAGACTGTGGATTCGATTCCTTCTCGAGGAAACTAATTATTTAAGCAAAGCGTGGCGTTGTGTTCCGCCATTCAATAAGCAATTCCTCGAGAATTCGGTGGAAAGCGGAAAATGGAAATGTGTTAATGGGAACGGAGTGTCTTAACACTAGGTTCTCTGGCTCCCTGTGCATACATTGTTCTGTGCAAAATACAGCGTGAACCTAAAAAAAGTATTTCAGAAATATTTGTCAATTTAAATATTTTTCTAAACAAATATATTTTTAGTTATACGCTAAAACAAAACATTTAATTTGAATTCCATAGATATTCCAATTGTAGAAGGGTTATTAGTTTTTCTAGTCATTTTATTAAAACGTGAATGCTATACATAGTTCGAAATGGCTCTTTTATTGCGTTCCTTTACTTTGTAGTCGGACATTGGACAGTTTCAAAAACATTTAGGCGGTCGGTCTGCGTTCAAATTTTATATTAAACCTTCATATACAGTTTTGTTTCGTAAAATAATATTTTTGTGGAATTTTCTTTTAGATTTAGGGTTCCATATCTAAAAAGGTGAAAGCAGAAGGCTTATAGGATCAATATTATAGGATTACCTTATAGGATTTATCTCGAGATCGCGTTCGGGATAAAGCTGAAATTAATATAAAATATACAGGTCTTTGGTCCATATGAGCACAGAATAAATGAAGTTTCTAAGTCAATACAATTAATTAATACGAGCATTTATTTATTGTTTTTATGCAATCTGATTGAAATTTGTTAAATGAAAATAAAATCTAAAGTTTTCTAAAATCTTCACAAACGGAGTTATGGACAGCAACTAGTTCAACATTTTATAAATACTGCATTTGAAGTACATAGGACTGTCGTTTGACGGTTGAGTTGTGGGTTCGATTCCTACAATATAGATTATTTACCTAATATTTTCATTTTCTTCGGCCACTCAACACGCAATGCCTTCCGAATTCGCCGAAAAATTGAAAACGGAGTGTCGCAACACTAGGTTCCCCAAGCCTACCATGTCGCGTGCGAGATACAGCATTAAGATAAAAACAAAAAAAAATACCTGAAAAAGAATTTCAGCTTTAACAATAAACTGAGAAATGTTAAAACATTTTTTTTATTATGAAAATAAAAAAAAAACCGTGTCCTTTTAAGAGCACAGAGCGCTATTTCAAACTACAGTATATTATTCTGTTGTCGCATTTAGTAATTACACTAATTGGATCCTTTCTGGTGTGATGGTGGAGTGTGGTCGGTTTATCGTATAGAGTAAGTAGGTTCGCTATGAAGTTTCAGTGAAATTTGAAATGGAAATATTCATATAATATGTATATAGTAATATTTGTATAGAGATAATGATATATGCATAAATTAAGTACATCTTTTTCTGTTTTTTCTATTTAATATTTTTTCTTAAAGTATATATTTTTAAAATTAAAAAGATCTATTATTGACTATTGATTATGGGGACAGTTGGGCGTAGGTGCACTAGCGTGCGACTGTAAACTCGAGTGTGTGAATTCGGTTTCCTCTCCACCACTGCAGGAAATGATTTTTTTCATATTTTCTGGTGACAAGGCGAGCGGGCCAACGAAAGTGTCTTGAGACTAGGTTCCCAGGTTCCCTTTGCCTATCCTAAGGCATAACAGAGATGTAGCGTGAAAGTAATAAAAATATCGATTATGAAATGTCATTAATTGCATTTTCTGTATATTATAGTTATCTAAAACGATGTTAGACTTTACTTGTCCCCTCTCTTTTTTAATAGCAACAAAAAAATAAATTTTTAGCTTCACGCTGTATCTCGCTTATAGAAGAGTAGGCAGAAACGACCTGGGAATATAGTGTTAAGACACTTCCGTTCTCTACTTTCCGTAAAATATTTTTCTTACGAAATATTTTAAAACATCTCTATAATAAAATATAAAACGTTTGTTATTTACTGTATTTACTGTATTATTGCATTTGTATAATGATATCGTGGGGCAAAGGCTCAAGCGTGCGACTTTAAAAGCGACGGTTGTAGGTTCGACTACCGCTCGGGCGTATGAATATTTAACATTTTCAGTCCTCACATTGGTAGTCAGGTAAAGCACGTTGAGTTTCAGAATAAAACAATAGAATGTATTATTACAAATAGGTACTTTTCAATTCCACCTTAAAAAGTTAAATATCTCACGGCTCAACAGAAATAGCTACTGACGCCCCAACGACAACAAATCCATATAAAATAAAACAAAAACTTCTTGGTTCTTTCACATAATTTCCTATGAAAATAAAATGTGGTATAAACAATACCACTTTGGAGTCCAAATATCGACAAAGCCTCCCCCCCACAGGCGCAGGCTGGTAATGAAACACGGTCTATTCATTAAGTTTGCCTAAAGATGCCTCTAATTAGCCTCGCACTGACCCTGTTTCGCTAGTGTCAATATTTACTGTCATAAAGAGCTTCAAATGTACGTCGGGGTGTTGTCGTAGCTGGGATATGGTGGAAATTAATTTGCGAAGGAAAGGTATGGTGGATTTTTTTTGAAAATTAATTATAATTATTATGAAATTATTATTATATTTTGCGAAAATTAGCTTTATTTGGGAGATTTTTTTTAATTAATTTCATGCAGTATTCCATATGTAGAAAGATAGGCAGAATAATGTTAAGACAATCCGGTTCCAACTTCACGCCGATTTCTGGAGACATTGTGATTTGAGTGGCGGGGTTCAACGCCGCTTTTACACCAGAGTGAACAAATGATAATAATAAATTTTCTTTTAAACTTAATAATGCCGAATAAAATATAAAATATGTTAATAAATATAAATAGCATGTATTTATTAAAAGAAAATACAATACGCTAGTAAAGAAAGTTGTGTTTTATTATTAGACTGCGGCAACGGAAATAGCTTTCACCCATCAAATATTAGCCGGATGGTCCGAGGAAACAAAATGGAGAACTTAGATTTTATCAATGAGCTTGTTAGCTACTTAAAAAAATATAATAATAATAAAATAAAATAAATCAGCTTCCCGCTGTATCTCGCACGCAGCAGTTAAGACACTCCGTTCCCCACTTTCTGCCGCATTCTGGAGGCATTGCGTGTTGAGTGGTAGAACTTAACGCCACGCTTTGCCTCGACACCAAAGCGAAGAAATGGAAATATAAACGTAAATAAATATTTCACTTCCTCGAGTGGGGATCTAACCCACAACCGTCGCGTTACAGTCACACTCTTGTGCCGCTGCGCCACGACGGCCTCCTTAGCTTCACGCTTCATCCCCCATATACAAGGGTAGGCAGAGGAATCTGGGATTATAGTCTATTTCTCATTCTCTGGGATTAAAATACTTCCGTTAACCATTATCCGCTGAATTCTTAAAGCATTACATGTTGAGCATAGGAAATAAACTCCAATTCCTTAAATATTTCATCCCCCCGATTGGCAATCAAACCCACAATCTCGTTTACTGTTAGACGCTCTGATGCTGCACCTTGACAGCCCTAAGAATGAAAACTGATTCCGTCAAATAGTTTAAGTATATTATCGCGCAGCTTAGAACTAATACTGGACACTGTCTTTATAGGAATATAATGTTTATTTGTGTTATCCTGTTATCTAAGGATTTTTCGTGGATCGCTTATCCAATAACTCTTCTTCCGGATAACACGCATTATCCACATGTGTGCCACGAAATACTATTTATTTGGGGGAAATCCCTTTATCAATATACTAAAGTAGTATCCACTTTCTTAAAGTAATTGCGAAGCTCTTTGGTAAGCTTTATGTGAGATTAACTGATTCTTGAAATATTTATATATGAGTTAAGGTATTTAGTGGGCGTTGGAATTAAATTGTGTGCCTATTTTTGTCATATAAAACAATATTTCAAATATGTAAAAAAAATGTCAGCTTCACGCTGTATCTCGCACACTGTAGGGTAGGCATCACATTCCGTTCCCCACTTTTCGCCGAATTCTGAAGACATTGCGTGTTGATTGGCGGAACTCAACGCCGCGCTTTGCCTCGACACCGGAGCGAAGAAATGTTTCATTTCCTCAAGTGGGGATTGAACCCACAACCAGGTTGTAACAATTAGTATTTGTGCGCTACAACTGCCTTTTGGAAAAAACCTTATGGAATGTAACACTTAAATATGAAGTACAGGGTATGAGGAGCACGCAGCCGCGGCTGCCAGGAATTCTTGCTTCACACTCGTGACTGAATTAAATTTAATTAAAGCATACTAGTACCTACGTACAATATTTCGCAGGCTGTTTTCCTAATGTTTCACGAGGAACATGTGTTATGTTTATTATACGAGACGGCCGTGCCCGCTATCCGCCTTTTATAATTATGTTATTTATAATATTATACAGTATATTATAACAATTTTAAGTTTTCAGGCACTAATTTTGTATGAAATGAACTACAAATGTAGGTTTGTAAGGGATGAAGTTGAGGGATGGAAATGGGAATCCCTGGTAAGACTCGGATCACTATCAGAAACTCTGGAAGATTTCATAAAAATTTGAAGATTTTACTGTTTAAATAAGTCTTTAAAATATCCAACTTTATATTTTCTAGGAAAGATATATTTCGGTTTGTTATATCCCACCCACGATGATTGTTTTGAAAGAAGTTGCATCGGAAGTGTTAAAAAACTTAGAAATTGTTGTTTAACTATCTAATTATCGTATAATTCCAAAAGATTTCTAATACACGCCGTGACCTACATATCTAGATGCGCTTACACATTGATTTAAAAATTGTTTTAGAATGCAATATCTTTTGCAACTTGATCAAATATTCAGTTGATATTGCAGTTTCATATTGTACGGGTGGTATAACGAAGTAGCATAAACGAAGAAGAGAGGAAGTCAATATAAACGAAGTTCCGACAGCCAGTGGTTACTTATAAATAGAATCAAATGCGGATATATTTTTTGTGTCCAAAGATTATCACTATGACTAATATGTTACATTATATTTATGCTCTCTATATCTTATTATATCTATAATGAACGGAGTGTTTTGACACTATTTTCTAAAGTTTTTATTCTTCCCCAAAACATAATTATAGAATAAGATAAGAAAACAATTTTAATTGTTCCGCGTTTCCCCTTACCAGAGCGAAGAAATAAAAATATTACATATGCCATTTCTTCAATCGGGATAGAACCTACAACTCGCGTTTACAGTCACACACTTGTGCAGCTACGCCACGAATGGCCTCATGGCCAAACAGAAAAAAAAATTAAACGTTTTGACCATGACATAAGAAGTAGGTACCACATATGTAGATAGATTAAGTATAGTACAATAAAAGATGGTTAAATTGGCCGCATCATTCTGAACACAGATTTTGCTAGTCATTGCATTAATGGTACCTACAAGCCTAACATTACTCACGTGTGAGATCCTATTGCTTGTAGGTGTTCCTTGTAATACTAAATTTACACATGTATATGGAATTTGGGAAATGTTCTTCTTTGAGGCCAGCGACCAACGCGATAGGTTGTTGATTCGATTCTCACTCGACTTAATGTTTTAATTTTCTTTGTTCCGGTGTCGAGGCAACTCGCCACATTGAGTTCCTCTACTCAAGACTCAATGGGGAACGGAGTGTCTGAATAGTAGATTCCCTCTGACTACTCTGCACAAACTTTTCTCTGTCTTCTTCGCTAATTGATGGAGTAAAGAAAAATGCATAATTTTCCACCTTTACTATCTAGTGCCCATTAAAATATTTAAAAAATTCCCGCATAAAATTAACTTTTAATACAATTTTATAAAATACATAATTATGCTTGTCTATACAAAATTAAACCAATCAAGAAATTTCTTCCAAATAGGCATAATAAGTGGGTAATTAGGTATCGAGTGCGTAAACGTGTGTTTATATGTTAATTAGAGTTAACATAAAATATACCGAGTAAGCATTTAATGAAAGAAACGTTTATTGTGGCTTAAATTTACATTATTTTAATACGATAAATGCCTATTTAATCGTATTTCGTAGGTTCGATTCTTATAATATCATTTTTTGCAGGAGCTTAGGTATGTTCATTTATTTTGTCACTACATTAAAACAATTTCATAAGATATTAAACTAAAATTAGTCAATTTCATATATTTTTAAGGAGAAATTGACATTATGTGTTGGCGTAATTTAACGCTACAATTTGTCTCACCAGAATGGGCATATGAAAAGTTAAATGTAATTATTCATCGAGTGGGGATCTAACCGAACATTTACTTTTGCAGTACTTTTTTAAAACTTCTCGCAGGGTAGGCAGAGGGGGCCTGGGAGCATAGTGTTAAGACACTCAGTATCCATTAGCACACTTCCGTTCCTCTCTTTCCGCTGAATTCTCAAGCATTGTGTGTTGTGTGGCGTAACTCAACACGTAATGCCTCGAGGCGCGATAAAATAAAAATATGAAATATTTTATTCTGCCAAGCGGAAATCGAACAATCGCATGCTTATGCCTCAGCTTACAGTACTCCAATCTTACATTTTTCACTACAAAATTAATTCCCTAAAGAATACATAATATATACTACTATAGAACTAAAGAACAAACACGTAACAAAGAGTGGTAGACGAGAATGAAATTAATTAATCGCTGGCGTGAACGACGAGACGGTAATATGCTTCACGTTATTTCATCATAAGCCAGTGGGGGATTATTGTTTATTGACTGCAGAGTGGGTAATATTGAGATCCATTGTAATATTTGTTGACATAATATGTACCTATGAAAGATATAGAAAGGCGGAAGGTTTTTTCTTTGGCTTCACATATCCTATATACAACATGGTAGGCAAAGAGAACCTAGTGTTAAGGCACTTCGTCCTCTGTTTTGAGTGGTGTTTTTTTTTTCAGCTTTACGGTGCATCCCGCATATAGCAGGGAAATCAACCTTTTTTGCCTTGTTACCAGAGCGAAGAAATGAAAATATTACTAAATAGTACTTAATTCCCATGGGTTTGAATTGAATCCACTACCGTTGCGTTCACAGTCTCGCGCTCGTACCACTTTGCCAGGACGGCCTCAAGAATGGGAAAACGAAAATAATTTTACAATAATTTAACGTAAAATACAGATAAAAACACTCGTTAGAATGAAAATTCAAATTTATGTTCACATGTACTAAGTAGTAGGTAGTAAAAAGTATTTACAGTTATCCTTTACCACTCCAGCGAAGCTTGTGTTAGAATTATGGTAAAACATTTAGGGTGATTTAATTATGTATGGTGAAGACCCGCGCTGCCCCTCGGGGGTCGTTTCGTTGCGAGTTCTCAGATTTCTGAACAATTTCATTCAATACTTAAGCGGCCCTCACTGATCTGACCTTTATGTTACGTTCTTATATTGTTTTCTTATAAATTCTTAGCTTGTAAATAATAAATATATAATACTAGCGGACGCGCGCAGCTTCGCTTGCGTATTTAAGGGTGAATTCTAATAACCCATGAAACATGTGTGCAATGAAATATTTTTAAGAGTCTAAATTTGACCATGAAACATGTGTTTAATTATATACGTTTAAGAGTCTGAATTTCAAATTTTAAAAAAATTGGTGACGATTTAAAAAAAAACCTATACAAACTTTCAACCCCTTATTTGCAACTTTAGGGGGAGAATTCTAGAAAACGATGAAACACGTGTTCAATTAAATACTTTTAAAAATCTAAATTTGAAATTTTATAAAAATCGGTGCCGATTTAAAAAAAATTCCATACAAACTTTGAACCCCTATTTCACCCCTTTAGGGTTAAAATTTTTCAAAATCCCTTCTTAGTGGATGTCCAGATTACGAAAGTAAACTTTTGTCCAAATTTAACGTTTCTACCATCAGCGGTTACGGCTGTGCGTGCGTCTTACCTCAGTCAGTGAGGACAAGTCCTTTTATATATATAGATAGAAGATACTATAGATATAATATCGATAACATAAAAAAAAACATAGGCCAGTAGTGGCGTATCGGCAAAAACTTGTGACGCCGATGCGACAGGTCGTGGGTTCGAGGAAATTAATATTTTCATTTCCTCGCCCTGGTAACGAGGCAGAGCGGGGCGTTTTGCCGCCCAACACGCACTGGAAAGAGGGGATCGGAAGCGTCTTAATGGGCACAGTGTCTTAACACTACTTTGCTATGTACTCTCTGCCTACCCTGCTATGTATGGTACCTATATTACAGGCGTAAAACTAAAAAAGGAGAAAGAAATCTCTAGTTAATTTTTGTTGCCTGAATACTTGTAATTAGAAATGTTGTATTTCGTGAAATTTAAGAGTTTGCTCATAAATATTATCTTTAAATTTATTTTCCTTTTGTTCTATAAAAAAATGGGACAGTTATATTATTACTTACAACTAAAACCAATTTCTTATTAATGAATTGTTCGGATATTTGCATTTCAATATTGAAATTGAATAAGTATTTTTCAACTTATATCTATCGAAGCATAAAACGCACAAATGTATAGAAAATTCAATAGCTCTCTATTAAGTTGCTTATTAGTTGATTTATCGGAATCCTTCCATTTTCTATTTCATTGGAGCGCGTCAAAGTAAAGGCCTGCAATGCTCGTCGAAGTGCGAGTCGAAGTGTACGTTTGAGATTGCAGTTATCATTTTCCTCCCCTTAACCCTTTTTGGTCCTTTTGATCCTTTGAACCACACTTGAGTTCTTAAATTGTCCTCTTCGTCAATTTTATTTATGATTTTCATTTGGAATATTTCTATTCAATATTTCTTTTGTATTGAAATCGTTGATATATAACACTTTTAGTACTGAGTGTGTTCACTACTGAGAATACGCGGCGTAGAACGCTGAAATTTGGCATGTAGGTTTCTTAGGAAACGAAGAATTTTACGAAACTCCTAAGACAACGGAAATAACGGGATTTTACCGTTAATAATTCACAGAACCGAAATTTGCGAGTGGCCATTAATACTTTTTTAGAAGAATAATAATAAATTATTAAATAAACGCTTGGCTCATATATCTTAACTTGTAAAATTATATCTACAGTTACTCCTTCATTGAATCCGACCTTTGTTCCTATTCTGAAGACAGAGTACACTGAGTTAGTAGAGTTAAGTACGAAAATGAACAACTTTTATAGCATTTTTTCTTCTTACCCGAATAAGTATGCATTATTGTTTCAAGAACTGCTTACAACAGCATGGGCAACGGTAAATGAGTTATAGCCCATTGTACCCTGTCCAACAGAAAGAAAGGACCAAAGAGGAAATTGGGATGAAATCGAAAATCCATCGGTAGAATTTTTATTACACACCTAAGTAGTTCCGCTAGTAAACGTACGCTGCACTTTGTTTTTATGCTTCTCGTTCAATCTTTTTTATGGTGGAAAAGATATCTTTTTTTCTATTTCCGTTATTTGTAATTTTTGTTGTGTATATTATTGTAAAATGTCCGTGTATTTTTTACTATTAAATAAGAGTATTCATATGTTTTGTAAAACAATTTTCAATGTAGGGTAGTTTACAAAAAAAATTCCCACATAATTATTTATAAATAGGAGGTAATGGCTATATTAAGTGACGTTTTTGATGGATTATGCCAGTACGTTCTTATTTTGCCTGTTGTAACGCAGTTTTCACGGTGTTTAGTTACTTAAAATCAGCGTTACTGCTGTAACTGTGTAGTGTAAAGTGTGCGGTGTAAAGTGTGCGGTGTAAAGTGCATACACACGGAAAAGTGGAAGTGGAAAGTGGAAAAGTGGAAGTGTTATCTTATACTTCCCTCCTGGCATTTTGACAGTATGTATGTATAATCATTTGTATAATGATAAGCTTCTTTTTAACTTTATAGCTAGTTAAAGGAAGTTGGTGGAGAAAAAAAATCGGTTAAGTACAAGTCGGACTCGCCCACTGAGGCTTCCGTACCAATTTTAAGATAAGAGGTCAACGAAAAGTATAATTTATTAAAGTTAATAAACTTAAGTCTTTCTTGGGTTCTACTCTCGTATGTTTGTGAGGCCGTCGTGGCGCAGCGGCACAAGGGTGTGAATGTAACGCGACGGTTGTGGGTTTGAACCCCACTCTAGGAAGTGAAATATTTATTTACGTTTATATTTCCATTTCTTCGCTCTGGTGTCGAGGCAAAACGCGGCGTTTAATTCTGCCACTCAACACGCAATGCCTCCAAAATTCAGCAGAAAGTGGGAAACGAAGTGTCTTAGCACTAGGTTTACTAGCCTTCTGTCTACCCTGCTGAGTGCGGGATACAGCGTGAAGCTGATAAAAAGAAATAATGGGAAATGTTGTAAGAACAATACAGTTATAATGTAATAGGTATACTTACTCGTAGTTTTATCAAAAGTACGAAACAACTGAAACATTAAGCATATATAGTTTTTATTTTTTCTCTAAGTTACGATAGGAGCTGGCTGTTTGCCGAATTTTTTCACAAGTCGAGGTCAGACAAATAAATAAACTGAATCAACCCCAATAATTGTGATAGCTGCCTCTCGCGTTGTATGTAGTGATACAACACTGCGCAATCGTTAACCAAAAGTGTATTTAATTTAGTATTCGTATTATAGTATTTATTTTTATGTATTTTGAGTGTATTTTTTATATTTTACAATTTAAAAATTTGAATTTAAATTAAAATTTCCAAATGAGGAAACTTTTATATTAACGATATCTATTGGCAAATTACGTTACTTTGTAGGACTGAAAAATATATAGCTTTTACTATGTTGATTATTTAAATGTCATTTTACCAATCTGTTTTGGTTGGGAATCGAACACACGATCTCCAGCTCAGTAAAGACTCTTCTGGAGGCTTCTGGAGGCATTGCGTGTTGCCTGGTTGTACTTAACACCGCGCTTTACCTCGACACCAGAGCGAAAAAAATATATATTTAATTTTCCCGAATGGAAATCGAACCTACGACTATTCAAGTTACAGTCTCACGCTGCCCCTGCGCCACGACTGACCTAACACACCATATATATAGTGAAAAACATTAAACATCACAAACTCACATAGACCTTAGGCCGTGATTTATAAAAGAATAAATCAACACTAATTCCCACGGTAGTGTCGTCACGGGCACAAATCATATTAATGGCGGAACTTATCTCATTATCTTACAATAAACAGTTTAAGGGTAAACATTAATTGTACCAGAGCAATGGAAATGGGTTCCATTGCTCTGGTACCCTTGCGACAATTACTAGACTATAAGCACTTAACTTTTAGGTAACCCTAGATGCCCATATAGATCGAGCAGGTCGTCCCTTTCTAGTCGATTTTTAATATCCTAATTTACCTCTTTTTATATTGTCTTGTTTTTTTTTCAGCTTCACGCTGTATCTCGGTAGAACTAGTGACTAGTAGGTAGACGGAGCTTAGTGTTAAGACACTCTTCTACCTATTTTCCGCCAATATATCTAGATATCTCTGTAAATTTTTAAAATATCGCTTGTTGGATAGTAGAACCAAACGTATTTCATTGTTTTCCGCACATACTACAGTTTTTAGTAGGATTGATGATACCGCTTTCTACTGTAAATTTGAAATATGTACCTCTAGATTTGCAAAGGAAAACTCAATAGACTAATTGTGCTTACGCATTTCAATAAACTAATACATATATGTTTATTTATAATTTATATATAGAAATATTAGAAATATATATATATTTTTTTAAATTTTATTTTTCTATCGAATTTCATGCGTCTACATATTCCTGGTTAACTGTAGGGTAAAACCCGGATAGTTGCCTCGGACGGATACATGCCTCAGTTTCAAATGCTCTATGTTAGACGTGTTGTCAGTGTTTCTTTTTGATCATAATAAGAAGCGTCCCCCGGGTAGGACTCGGTGCCGCATCAGCTGTCGAAGTAGGTGCACGAGTTTTATCCGTGTGAGTAAAAATCTTCCGCGACGATACTTTGACGAGCGGCAGAATGATATTGGCAAGTAATCTCCGTTAAATATAATTATAACTAATTGCGGTTTCAGTAAAATAATTATTTCTTTGATTGCATTAGAGTTTAAATTGCACTGTAATAAACGTTTTGTTGTTAAATATGTTTTATTTATTTTGTAAATAAAAAGGGCAAGTATCCGTATCAAAAAGGATAGTTGCCTTACTGTCTTTTGCGGATTGTTGCCCTGGGGCAACTATCCGTAACTACGCATTTTAATGAGCAAACAGGTTTTTTTCTTAGTTATTTTTTTCATTTGGTTTTACCTTTCTTTCTTGGTGATATTTTTATTGGGCTTCACTATAGTTTATCTTAAATAAAATAAATTCTCAACAGCAAAATGCCTCGCAAGTATAAACGAAATCCAGGCGTGGTGCCGCGCCACATCAGCTGGACAGAAGATAGCTTAGCACTTGCGTTCGAAGATCTAAATAAAAAACAAAAAAATATCAACGAAATATCCCGGATTTATGGCATATCCTCTCGAACCTTAAGAAATTCAAAATAGCAATATCAATTAGCAAATTCAAAAAAATGAAATACCAACAAAGAAGTTAAAGTTGATAATTATTGTGTAGAATGTTTTGAAAATTATAATTTAACTAAATCAAAATCAGATTGGATACAATGTGAGATGTGTCGAATGAAACTTGTACAACATTCAAAAACCATTGCATGAGATGTGGCAAATTGAAAACCTTGGCTTCTGGTAATAATCGATACTAATGCCAAAGTTATTCCCATAATTATTTTTAATATTTAAGATAAATACTAATATTTAATTATTTTTTAAAATTAAAAAATTACATGTTCAAATTTAAAATTTTAAAACCTTAGTACTTTTAAGTGTTGTTTGGGTAATAATTATAAAGGATCTCAGTAAGTAATTAGAACTGAATACTTATTTAATAGATGCTATGCCAAAGTTAATTCTTATTTTTTTTGTTGTATACCTTTAAAATAAATAGTAATATTTAATTATTATTTTGGATACTTAATTACCATTTTGGAGTCTATTTTGTTGTAATTTTATAATTATATTGACTTTGATTAATACTTAATGAAAGATTGTGTTCAATAACAAAAAGTGATTACTTAAATTAATATAAGTTCGTTTTTATTTGAAAAAAAATAGGCAGGCAACTATCCCCTGAACCATTTTTAACGTTAGGCTAGTATCCGCCATAGTAGGCAACTATCCCCTTTTTTAGAGGCCACATAAAACAGGCTGTACTCAAAATTAATAATATTTATATTTGAAAAAATTGGCTAAGTTAGAAGATTAATATACTATGTTTAAGAACACACATTGAATAGGTAATGTAGTGGTATACATTTCTAACAAAAGAGCTTTTTCAAAAAGTGTGGCAACTATCCGGGGTTTACCCTATAGATAATTCGAAATCACCCACCTCCATTCGTAATTGTACTTCTGAAATTAAATAAAAGCAATTCTTTTCTTTGTTTTTATGCAAAATCTAAAAAAGACACGAATAAATAATAATATTCTTCATAAATATTCCATCATTGTTATTAAACTAAAAGGGATGGATTAAGAATGTCGTTATAAAATACATCAACATTTTACAATTCATTTATAAATATAGAGGAATTAGGTCAAATGGTAAATGTACGCTTCGTTCATTTGTTGTTTCAAAGCAGTTCCACCATTTGCAGGCTACGCGTGATGTAAAGTTATACCACCAGATATCTAAGACTGAAGGCTCGTGGCAAATGACGACTAAATTATGCATTGACCATTAAGCTTGGAATCTAAATGGGCTAGCAATTTGAATACTACGGTACAAAATATCTAGATATTTCTTCATTTAGATAGACTATTCATTTTTGTCAGCTAGTAGGCATCAAAAACTCAGTGTTAAGACACTCCGTTTGTCCTCAGTGGCAGAACTCACTCGATACCATAGCGAAGAAATGAAACAAATAAAGAAATATTCTTCGATTTACCTTATAGTATATATATCTTGTAGGATGAAATCCGGCACAATCTGACTCATTATCATATACATCACCAGCTTCCAAGCGGAAGCTAATCTTAACTAACCAAAAGATTATTAAATTTCTTGCCTTAGATTAATAAATTATAATATGAAAATTAAGAAAAAAACATGACAAATATATTTTTTTAGACAAAAATATTTTAAATAAATAATTTACAATTATGACAGAACAAAGAGATCTTCGGATGCTACCGTAATTAAATTTGTTGATATTTTTGCTGTGACATTTTACTGTGTTTTTTTAAATAACTATATAAATATAGGGTGATGAAAATATAAGAATCGGGAAAACGTTTGTTCTTTACCCAGAGAAAGGTAATATATGAATAATTTTCCTTTTCTCGTGAAAACAAAACAAGGTGAGATTTCAGTTTCACATTACAGTGGTGGTGGTAGTTCGTAATATTTTCACTTCCTCAGAGTGTCTTAACACTAAGTTGCCTTTGTCTGCTTGATACAGTGCGACCCAAAAAAAAACACTAAACAATTTCCTCAACTAGAAACAATTCATAAACAAACTTTAGCATAAATCCTATTTTAAAAAAACGATATATTCCTATAAAACTTAGCCCATAGTCAATGGGCTAGGAAATATGAGCCTACAGAAACTTTTAACGAACGTAACAGTTTACAATACGATAAAGTCACTAAGCAGAAATAGATCATTAGGTCAATAAAGAATGGCAGAGGCGACCCCTTTATAGACTCCAGTGCGGGGCAGATTGGTTGTCTGTAAGCATTGCGAATAGCGTTTATGCGGCTCTATGGATTTATTTTACTTTAGAATATTTAGTTTGTATTCTTTTTTAGGGTTCCGTTTACAAAAAATAACCTTTATTCAAAGGTGGTATAAATTACCTCAAATTAAATGTTGAAGCCAGTCGTAGCGCAGATGCATAAACGTAAGATTGTGAATACGACAGGTTGTGAGTTCGATTCTCACTCGAAGAAATGAAATATTTAATATTTTCATTTCTTCGCTTTGGTTTGTCTTTATTTAAACAACTTAACACGCAATGCTACCAGAATATGGCAAAAAATGGGGAACGGAGAGTCTTAACACTAGGTTCTCTCTGTCTACCCTTGCAAAAATAAAATTAATATTTTAAGAATTTCTATTCACTGAGCTATTGAATTTATTTATAAATTTTACACTGTCCACAGCCATATATTTAGTAATTACATATTTGCATATTAAACGCGTTAACGCTTAAAATAGTACGTACCATGTATTCTAACAATATACGGCTATTTATATTTCAACTGGGTATATGGCGAAGCTTACTGTACACGGATTTGTGTGACTTTATTCTGAAATATATGAAACGTATTATATTTATCCATATATATTTAAGCACTAATGAATTTAATTTTTACATATTTACGTAAAGTATTATATAAAACACTATTGCCTCGAAATTCACAGTATCTCTTTAACATATATGTTACTAGTGGACCCGAACGCGGCTACGCCCGCTTGAACTATACGAATATTTATTAAATATATTTATGAACTTATTTACAGTTTTCAATAGAGAGATGCGTTAAGCAAGCTTATTTTGGGTGACGTTTTCTAACAACAAACTTTGCAAATCGTTGCTTAGCAACGGTCGCATAGCGACGGTTGTTATTGACATGGTGGAATAAATTGCATGTCAAATTAATAAGTATTTTAATATATTGGTATATATCGAAAATATTACAAATATGAGAAAAAAAGTATCCTATGTTCATCCCGAGACCCCCAAGTGTCTCTATATGAGTATTTTATCACAATTAAATTAGCGGTTTGGCCCTGATTGCGTAAAAGACAGACAAACAGACAGACAGACAGAGTTACTTTCGAATTTATAATATAGGTATGGATATCATGTATCCATAATATGAGTGAGCAGAGTGAACTGCCACCAGCTTTCGTTGCAATTCAAAATCAAAAACTATTACTTATTAACTAAATAAAAATCGACTATACCTATATAACCTTACTTCTCTTTGTCACTAAAATTGACTAGAAGTGCTAGAAGTGTTAGAAGTGCTCAATGAAAATGCAAATCTCGTACGCTTTCCGCTATGTGAACTAAGGCTAATATAACAGTATGTATGTAGGGCGAAAATAGGTCGCGCGAACCCTAATAAATTACTACTTAGTTAATTTGAACACTTTCCATTCCATTATGCTATTTTTTACTTATTATATGAGAAGCGTTCTTTGCGTAATTAGGATATGTCTGACAGCCAGCGGTTCCATCGTAAACCAGCTTCACTTTCACGCTGAATCCCGTACATATCAGTGTAGGCGGAGAGATGCGTGTCTATATACTCTGTTTTCCACTTTTAATCGAATTCGAGACATTCGTGTTATTAGAATGGAGGAATGGACGTAGTTTATTGCTCCGAGTGGGCATCGAATCCATAACTACAGCAACTCACTACGCCACAGTGGCTTCATCATTTATGTAGCTATAATTACAATAAAATCGTAACGAATCAGTGTCTGTACATGTACGTAGTATAATTGGTGCCGAGGCAAAGAGCGGCGTTGACTTCCGCTACTCAACACGCAATGCCTCCAGAATTCGGCGGAAAGTGGGGAACGGAGTGTCTTAAGGCTAGCTTCCCTCTGCCTAGGCTCCGTGTGCGGGATATAGCGTGAAGCTGATTTATATATTTTATTTGTGTATTACTATTGTATCTATACTTATCGAATCTCAAATTTTGCATAGGAGTTACTTATAGGACGTAGGTGCTCGCTAAGACGGGAATTTGCAATATTCGACTTCTAAGGGGTTGTTTTTGGGGTTGAAAGTTTGTATGAAACTTCGTTACTACAAATGCTAGGAGTCTCAAATTTTGCATGGACGTCACTTATAGGACGTAGGTACTCATGGAGACAGAAATTAATAATAACGTAATTCATACAGGCGAAGCCGCGGGCGGGCCGCTAGTGTAATATAATACAATCTTTAATAAATTATATTATGATAGTAAGAAACTAAGGCCGTCTTATCGCGCTGACCAGACAGCTTAGTTATGTTGGGAATGCACACAAACTTTTGGGTAAACTCCCTTGGCAAGGTCGGCTATCAGTTGTTTATTTTATCTTCGAGTTAACACCAAATTATCAACGGGTTTCTATAATTAAATTTGTTAATATATTAAGGAAGATTCAGCATTCATAATATTCTGAGATTATCAAAATTACCCATTAATTTTATCATTAAAACTCTTCCGTTCCCCATTTTTCGTCGAATTCTGGAGGTTTTGCTTGGTAATTGGCGGAACACAACGCCGCGCTTTGCCTTGTTATCAGAGCTAGGGAAATAATAACATGGACATTTAATTTCATCGACTAGGAATCTAAACCGCAAGCTGTCGCGTTTTGCAGTAGTAGGTACGCTTGTTTCTGACTGGCCTCAACTGGGAACTCACATCTCATCCTCTTGGGAACGGAGTGTTTTAACAGGGTCTCAGGATTCCAGGTTCCTCTACGCTGCTATATGCAGGATATATGCCGTTAAGTTAAGAAAAACTATGTGCTAAATTTTTTTTAGGAGTAGGTTCCATTTTCACTGGGCATAATATTTATATTTAGAATGATTTAGGTTAACTCTAAAGAATTAAGTCCCCTAAATTGACATTTCATTTCTGTTTTTTTCTTATAGAACCATAAACCTAAATATTAACTCATCCTATAACTATAAAAAAATCTTGATATTTGACCTACAAAAAGACATAAAAGGGACAACCTTCAAAATGGTTATTAACCTACTTATTATTATATTCAAAACGTCATTCAATTACGTAGTTCTATTGTAATTTTTGCATAATATATGTATATACCTATATTATTACTAGATATATAACCAAACACGTGTAACGTTTACTATTGGCAAACACTGATAAGAAAACAATAATAAACTGCAACAACAGTAAAAAGTAATCACAGAGTTAACAGTATGTATGTAAGCGATACTAAAATTGTTGAATAGTACGATCGACGAGCAAAAAAATGGACAATGTTTATTTTTTGCAGAGGAAACCTAGTGTTAAAACACTCTAGTACATTTTCTTTTTTTAGCGTTACGCTGTATCCCGCACACAGTTGAGTAATTAGAAGGAATACGGTTTTACGACGTACCTTCTCCCATTTTCCGCTGAATTCTAGAGGCATTGCGTGTTGCGGAAAGTGAGGAGCGGAGTGCTCTAGCACTAAGGCTGTGTGCTACATGCGGGACACAGCGGTAAGCTAAAGTTGACTTAGAAGCTTCTTGGTATTTTTTCTATGCTCTAAGGGACGTTTACACCATATCGAGATATATTTTTTTTGAGTTACGGAACACTAAAAAACTACTTAATTAAAAGTCACTCAAAAATATTACTATCTTTGAAACTGCCTCGAATCAAAAGTCTATTGATAAAAACTTACATAATTAATGTTATTTTATAATTTTGCAATACAAAATAACATATTTACCAAATAATAATGAAGGCTACTCAACTGTTTGACATTGAAGTTGGTATCCGTTACCTATCACAAACCGTCTAAATGGGTGAAAAGTGGGTAACGGGTTGACGTAAATCACTAAGCCTCTGTCCGTTTGACCTGACACAATACTGGAGACGGAAGTAAAGAGATATATATTTGATTCATTAAGTAAAATTATTGATTTGTTTAATTAATAAATACGACGACGTTGAGTTACGCCGATCAATGCGAAAAAAAATATTGGGTTTTCTCGGCATTTCCCAAAGTACAATATCTCGCTACCCATGGCGGAAACTAACGCCGCGCTTTGTCTGATTACATAATTTTTTTTTTATGGAAAAAGGACAAGGCAAACGAGCGTTCGGATCACATGATGGTGATCACCGCCGCCCACGAACCCATGCAGCACCAGAGGAGCTACAGGTGCGTTGCCGGCCTTTGAGGTGGAGATAGACGCTCTTTTTGAAGGTACGCATATCGTACCGACCTGGAAACACTGCCGCGGGTAAGCCATTCCACAGTTCGGTGGCGCGTGGAAGGAAATTTCTACGAGACGGAAAGGAAGAACATGAAAAAGTTACAATGTCATCCACATCACGCTTCCGTCATAGCTTAAAAGGGATAGAAGGGTTTCAGAAAAATAAACAAATACTTCGAATCTTCAATTTATTATACCTAGCATTGGATGTTATTCCAAGCTATTATCAGGAGGGCCAGCTCTTTTATTTACGATATCGGGGGTTGTTTTTCGTTGTTCTTATTAAAATTCGTACCGTACACACCCCGTATCAGATAGCTCGTTCGTTTGTTGCGCACGTTTGTATGGAATATCAGTTTTTTAACGTAAATTCGTATATATTGTTTATTTAAGCGATTTTCGAATTGATGAAACAGTGTTAAAGTGGTTTTTTTATACATTTTACGTGACGTACATAATGTAGTAGAGTTTCTGTGGTTGTAGTTTAAGAAACTACTAGTATCTACTGAATGATTGCGGGTTCAAATCCCAAAATATTTGGGATTTTTCATTTCACGCTTTATCCCTTATTATTATTATATATTAGGGTAGGCAGATAAAACTTATTATCAACACGCTTTTATTAAGTGACTATGTGATAAATCTAAGAATCAGAATTATATGCACTTCTAATTAATTTCTGTATCATAATTATTATGTGGATTAGATGACAATATAATATTATAGTACAATCGACCTGGTCTGATATTGGAATTGGAAGATGGCTGATGGAACCTAAGACTGACAACATTCTTCTTATTAAGGGGATCTATTGATAAAGGTACGTTTTTAGTTTTTTAACTTATTCGTTTATTATCAAGACACTCTGTTCTCCGTAAGAATATGTTTCTAAATAATCTTTTAATTCGTATTTAATTAATGCCGTCATATATAGAAAGGTTGAGTAATCGAAAATTAATCTCGATACAATATTCCAAGCATGCTTCCTATAAACAAGTGTCAGTTTAAATCATAGTTCCACGAATTTTGTTCTAACAAAGTAGGTACTCTTAGTAATTAGTTCATAGAAAAATCGCCTTTACGCTATTTTAATAAAGTAAATTATACATATTAAATTAAATATTTTATTTGGGTTTGTGATCCACTGTACATGTGAATGAACTTAGATAGTGTAACTATTGTATCTGGTCGAGTCTTGTTATATTTGATACGAAACATATGTTAGCAGTATTAGGTACAGTGTTATATTTATATTATAATTTAATTATGCATACCTATATTATAAATTCGAAAGTAACTCTGTCTGTCTGTCTGTCTTTTACGCAATCAGGGCGAAACCGCTTATTTAATTGTGATAAAATACTCATATAGAGATACTTGAGGGTCTCGGGATGAACATAGGATACTTTTTTTTCTCATGTTTGTAATATTTTCGATATATACCAATGTATTAAAATACTTATTAAATTGACATGCAATTTGTTCCGCCATGTTAATAACAACCGTCGTTGCTAAGCAACGATTTGCAAAGTTTGTTGTTAGAAAACGTCACCCAAAATGAGCTTGCTTAACACATCTCTATTGAAAACTGAAAATAATTTCATAAATATTCTTATAGTTCAAGCGGGCGTAGCCGCGTTCGGGTTCACTAGTAATTTCAATTTACATAATTATTAAATTTCCTTCAGTAGGAATCGAACCCACGATCTATCGTTCGTCGATCTATCGACGTTCACAGTTGCACGCTCGTGCCCCCGCGCCCTGATTGGCCTCAAATATGTATTTACTGTACTTAAAAATATATTAAATATTAATTAAATTAGTTATTTACACCATCAATTTCTATGTGAATTCTAATTAGAACCGATTCTAGGATGATATATTACTTCTCTATGAAATCGGATATTTCAATCTGTAAGCCAAATTTAATATCGATCTGTATAGTGTTTGGACCAACGCGACCAACTACTACTGCTTGTAGTTAGTATAAACTAAATAAATCTTTTATCAGCTTCACGCTGTATCCCGCATAAAGCAGGGGAGGTAGAGGGAACCTAGTGTTAAGACACTCCGTTCCCCACTTTCTGCCGACTTCTGGAACATTGTGTGTTGAGTGGTAGAACTCAACGCCGCGCTTTGCCTCCACACCAGAGCGAAGAAATGGAAATATAAATGTAAATAAATATTTCACTTCCTTGAGTGTTGCTCGAACCCACAACCGTCGCGTTGCAGTCACACCATTCTGCCGCTGAGCAGACGACGTCCTCCTAAATAAATCTAAATCTATATAATTATAATAATATAGACATGCTAAGGCAATGCCAAGCTTTGTCTTATTAACAAAAACTTGCAAACTTATACTATTTCCCCTAATGGCGATTGAACCTACAACTACATACTTCCATCGCGTTTATCGTCCGATCTTTTTCCACTGCGCCATTGTGGCCTCACAATATACATATATTTATATTTCGATTCCAAACATTGTTTTAAATATTTATTGTTTATTTTGGCTATATTTAACAAATACAAGTATGTAACTACTCGTATATTATACGCTTAGACTATACAAAAATTAAAACAGTGAAGTGCGATTCAGATTTAGCCATCGAGGGTTCCACCCATATAGGGGAGGAGGGGAGGGTATGCACTAGTTTTATAATGAAATTAACTAGAAATATACCCGTGTAATGGTTTTTCTCTGCAATATACACATTTTACTATATTTCAGATGTTTTATTTTTTTCATACTGTCTACTCACTTCTTGCCAAATTAAATAATTAAGTTAATAGGTGAACGGCACCTACCCTAACGATTTTCATTACGCGTCAAATTTCATACAATATCCTAAAAATTTGAATAATAAACGCTCATAGCTTTTGATTGAATTGACTAAAATGCCAAACATAATTACTCGTACTTCAATAAATTCCAATTTTATTTTGACATAGAAACAATATATTACCAGCATTATTGTACAAATACTCTAATTTTGTGAGCTTAATTAAAAGTTATATTTAATGGCGATAATTAGCTTTTAACAAATCCATTTAATATGATATTATGTTTTCAGAAATAATATAGTACCTTATATATTTAGTAATGGATGTTATTATATATTCCTACCCAGACTTTCTTATTAATTCTATATTTTTTCTAACTAAATAGTTTTCAGTAATTTTCGTTACATATGTAAGCGTTGCCAAAATTAAATTAAATTAGCTTCACGCTGTATTCCGCACACAGCAAGGTAGACAGAGGGAACATAGTGTTAAGACACTCCGTTCCCAACTTTTCGCCGATTCTTTTAAAATATAAATTTTCATATATATAATATAATGCCATCGCTGATAGTTTTCACATACGAATATACGAGTAAATGATTTAACCGCACTCAGGTACGCGCCCGTTGTGATATATATTTTCATAAAGAATGCCGCAATTTGAAATTCTGCCAAATGCAATCTATTACTATTCTAGTGTGGACTGTATAATGGTTTAAATTATTTGAAAATTATTTTATTTTCACTAGTTTCATTAATTTAATTGTTTTAGTAGAATCAAAGTGAACAATGTTAAAAAATGTCTCAAAAAGTAAACAGGAAGTGGAACACTACTTTTTAGACAATATATTTTGGTTAGCGGAAGTTAACGCCGCGCTAGACGAAACAGAGTTTTTATTATATCCTCTTTTTGAGTAGGAATTGAACCCCCAACTATTGTTTGTAGAGTTAGGATCTTGCAAATTTGCCGTCTCTAAATTCCAGTTTCGTTGTTTCTTCGTTCCCCCAAGTCCGAAGATCTAGTAAGGTGGTTAAAATATAACGAGATTTGTAAAATTATTGTCTCTTATAATACAATAATCAAAATCCAACACAGTACTACGCAAACTGTATTCCTGTGTATGTGTATTTCCACAAAATTTCCATAATGGAAATTTACACGAGTCAACACATTCGATGGAGCTTGCAAATTGAATTCGACCAGCACACGTCGGCATAGGTTACCAGTTCGGACAAATTGTTTTGAAATTTAAAGGCAACGCTTTAGTGCTGTCAGAAATATTTTCAATTTGTTTTTCAGTCGAAGCGAGATAGATACTAAAAAAGCCTAGTTTTATCGACGTAGTGTAGTGCTCGTCTATTCTTCGTCCTTTATATTGTTTTTAGTAAACTAGTAGCTATTTAACTTTAGAATTATGCTTATTAACATAAAACTAGGCAACTCTCGTTTTATCGCTGTATTTATTTTCCAAGACAACATTGTGACACAGTGGGGCTATGTCTGAATAATAAAAGAAAGCTCGTCGGTAGTAGGTACGACTCTTTATCGGGAAAAGCTTTTCATTTCCTTCCACTGGTAAGACAAAGAACGCCGTAACTTAAATCCGTCACTCAAGTTGCTATTCTCTGGCATGGAATGAATGTGTTGTAAAACATTCATTCCAGGTATTCTTGGGATCCGTGGGTCCGTAAAATATGTTTTTAATTCGAATTTGGATAATTTTCATAAAAAAGCATGCTTATTGAAAAATCGATTTCTCATCGTTTCATAATTTTCATCAACTTTCGATATCACTTCATCCAAGTGGATTAGGTTTAACCAAGTTTTAACCAAGTAATTGAAAGTGTCTTATAATTGGAGAAAAGCAAACTTCGGCTTTGAGTTACGCCACTCAAGGCACAAAGTCAATAAAATAGGCATAAAAGGGTAAATCAATATCTACAGTATTTGCGGGAAAAGACGTGAAAAGAAAACTAAAATTTTTGTTAGAAAGTTAATTATAATGTTAGAATTTTTATGGCTTGTAACCTTTACCCGAAAATTGAGCAGGAAAATGGAAAATCGAGTAACATCAGCAAGTTTTCTTTATCTAACCTGAAATATTTATTATGTAAAGCAAATAATAAATATTTTAAAAATAATATTATTTTCTAAAAGAAATATGCGTATTGCATATATATAAATGAAAATTAATATAATACAGCTTGTATGGACATTAGTCGCAATAAAGCGTCATAAATAGTTAGACATCGCGCTGAGCTCGCATTTGCATTCGTTTACAATTTCAGTTAATGGTTTACATGATAATGGTTTACATGATGTGAATCCAGAGGATGTCCTGACTAATATCTGTCCGATATTTGTTTTTGGGCATACGGGTACGCGACCCCGGATCCTCGAGCCGCCACTCTTACATCCTCATCCAGTCCGTAAGAATGGTGTCCTAACACCCCCCCCTTCCCCTCCTCCTTTCCTTAGCTCCCTCCTTTTACCTATCCTACCCCTTCTATTTTCCTCTCCCCTCGGTTTTTCCCCACAAAGGGGTTTTGGAGGTCAGACGGCAGTCGCTCCATTTAAAAACCGCCAACCGCCACTTAAATGGACCGACAACACAAAAGACTGGGTACGGCTAGAGCGTCGCCGCAAAACGACGCGCAGGCACATCGCCCTACACCTGCGACAAGTGGGCAAGGGCTACCGTGTCATGTACGGGCACGGCTAAAGACGCTAGTACCCAGACGGAAACTCCGCTTTGCAACGTGGAATATTGGCTCTCTGACCGGACGATGCAGGGAACTCGCAGATGTACTCATGAGACGTCGGGTCCAGTGTGCCTTCCTCCAGGAAACACGCTGGAAGGGCAATAAGTCCCGTAACATCGGACAGGGTTACCGGCTTATATACACTGGGTCACCTT
>JAEBDU010007004.1:0-22954 GCA_016802625.1 Heliconius numata | reverse complement strand
TTAAAAGTTATGAGGTAACAAACATAAAAAAAAAATAAAAAATAAAAAAAAAAACATACGTTCGAATTGATAACCTCCTTTTCTTACAGAAGTCGGTTAAAAATTATCAAAATGTAGACTATCATAAAATACTCCTATTATCATCCATACAAATCTTCTAAAGACAACAAAATAAACATTTCTTCATAATTCAGACAATTATTCTAAACTTTTATTTCAATTTCAGGTACAATTATAATTCTCAACTTACTAAAACGACGGTTGCGGCTAAGTGATGAAATGGTTGGCGTACTAAGTTGTGTTTCGTATATGTTCGCGATGTCGTCTCTGATTGCTGCCAGCACCACGCTGTTTGTTTTCTGTAGTACGTTTGTATTTATATATATTTTATGTATTTAATATAAGTCCTTGGTTGGGATAAGCAATTTAAAATATACAAAGGCGATTTAAATGAGATGTTCATATTGCTGTCGTGGTGCAACGCGACGGTTGTGGGTTCGATTACTACTTAGGGAAATTAAAATA
The DNA here is from genome assembly GCA_016802625.1 of Heliconius numata. Lineage (NCBI taxonomy): Eukaryota > Metazoa > Arthropoda > Insecta > Lepidoptera > Nymphalidae > Heliconius > Heliconius numata. The sequence goes on along the minus strand of JAEBDU010007004.1, from coordinate 22,429 downwards.
TTGAATGATTAATATTTTCTTCTCCTCACTGTGGCAACAAGGTAAAGCGCGGCGTTGAGTTCCGCTACTAAACACGCAATGCCTCGAGAATATGACGAAAAGTGGGGAGAAGAGTGTTTTAAAAGTAAATTTCCTTTGCCTACCTGCTACACGTAATTCATCTACGTGTAAATTAATTATTCGTAAAATAATTAAATTAACATTGTTTCAGTTCCAATCATCGGTATCATATCTCAGGGCTCGCAAGTAGTACAGAGGCCATTGTTGAATAAACAAATACTGCCGACAGAACAAGGTAACTCCATACAAGAAATGTGTATATAATTAATTATAATAACTTTTTATATGCAAACACGGTAAAATCATATAGATTTATAAAACACACTAAGCATGTAAATATGTACGAATATTGTTTTTATATTAGAAGATAAGCGTTGCGACTCTTCGGCTTGTCTACTTGAATATGACGTAAATCAAATAAATCAGCTTCACGTTGTATACCGCTGAATCCCGAAAAAGTAAATACTCTAATATACATAGAGGCTAGCCGTAGCGTAAAGGTACAATCGTGAAAAAGGAAATAAAATATTTAATATTCCATTGTTTGCAAAATGGAGAGTTTTACTTAAATATTTATTCGGCGGAAAGTGGGGGACGAACTTAATACTAGGTTCCCTCTGCTTACTCTGCTGTGTGCGGGATACAGTGTGAAGCTGATTGATTGACATAACAGACAAATTTTTGCGAGTTGATGTGAACTTTCTTGCCTACAGTTTTTTAAAGTTTAATTGAATTGACTTAAAAAACAGAACATTTATATAAATGATTGTAAAAATAAATTTAGATAGAATAGTAGTATAAATATGTTTATATGCACTAAGTACATGATAGACAGTAATGCAGTGGATTTTAATCAATTAGATATTATCAAAAATGTAAAATATGTGAAATTGATAGTCGGAAAATATGTGAAAGATAAAGAAAAATTGTTATCATTTAATGAAGACTCCAATTCTTATTGTTATGGAATTTAAATAAATATGCCTTTTAGTTTTGGAACTTTAATCAAGTTAAATCTTACAATGGGTATCAGAGTTCATTAAACTAGAGTAAAATTATTTAACTGAATACTGTTATAAATAGGATTGATTTATTGTACCTGGTTACTGTACTCATATATTTTTAACAATGAATTTTCATTTGATTTACCTTAATAACATTTAAAAGTAGTAAAACATATCTCTTTAAAAATTCTAAAAAATAATTCCTAATTGTAGTGCGATTATATATATGAGTAATGTAAAGACAAAAATATAGATAATTGAAATATATAAAAAGGATATTGCGAATACCTAAAAATAGATAATTATTTCATAATAATATTCAATAGACGTAGCAAAAACCTAATATCTAGTTGTCAAATCAACGAATGGATGAGATGACAAGATAATACAGCTGTAAGCCTGCAAGGCACACACACGCCTTTCGTCCATATATGATTAATACAAGAAAAAAAACGCATTACCTCACAAACTATGAGTATTTAAAAGCTTTAGGTTTTCATAAAATCAATTATTATTATTAAAACCATTACTATTGGTTTTCATAAGGTCTATTTTTATTATAGTTGCTTGCTATATTTCGAATTCGATGTAACTGAAACGATAATGCATTATCTCGTCTAGTCGAGTTTGCTTAGATACTCATCAAGTAGGTACATCGAAAATGTTTTTTTATCATTAGATCGCGGAGTCTTTTTTATAAATCGATCGAAAAGCAATGGGTATGTCCTCATTGGCCGTTTTGTTATATTTAAAAACTCTATATTTCGTAGAAATACTCGTATATCCTTTTAAATCAGACGCATTTGTATAGTTTGGTTTTTACTCTATCAATTGCACGATTTTTATTTAATTTATTCTTTTTTCTCTTCTGACGATCTAGTAATTAAATTTATAAATAAATATTTTTTTAGCTTTAAACTGTTATCCCGCACATAAGAGCATAGGTAGAGAGAATCTGAGAATTATTAAATAACTGTTTAGTCAATCCGTTCCCATAAAGACACTTCCGTTTCTCACTTTCTGCAGAATTCTGGTCTCATTAGTAGAGCAAGAAAATGAAAGTATTTATTATTTCATTTCTTTGATCGGGAATCGGGCTCACAAGGTGTCTTGTAGCATGACTAAATGAAATAATATGATAAAATTCTATGGTTTGCTCTTTACTAAAGGAATAAGGAGGAAATCATTATAAAATATAATTTTATTTGAAACATAATTTCCAATTCATTTCTCATTCCGTATCTTTACTTACAAATTCATTTCTGTTTCAGGTAAAATTTATGGTATTCTAGGTGCTCTAGAATGCGCTACACAAGCTCTTTCATCACCGCTCTATTCATTTTTGTATGCAAAAACTGTGTCGATATTTCCCGACGCTTGGCTCGTTCCCGGCATAGTTTTGGCCTTATTGCAACTTCTTTCATACTTACTAACTAAAAGATTGCAAAATGTCAAACCAGATGATGGTCTACAAGATGAAAAAAATATACACTTACAAGAAATTAGTAATAAGCAAATTGAAGATACCAAAGAATTAGATCTTATTGAGAAGAATGAGAAGAGTAAAGACACAAAAAAAACTTTACAGTAAAGTTCATAAACTATAATCATAATAAATTATAATAAAGTTTTATTCAAATACGATTAAAAGATATATTTTTATATTAATTACATTTTTTGTTTTATTTTTTCGGTGGCCGCAGGTGTCGAGACTAATATTTTTTATGAATAATTTTCTTAGACAAGTTTTCAAAAAAAATTTGAAGCTCTATTGCTAAATTGATATTAGCTAATATAAAATAAACATCGTAATAGTCTCAACAAAAGAAACGAATCCAAAAATACTTATAATATAACAAATTAACAATAATACTGAGAGAAAGACACGTAACGCAGTTGATTTTAAAGCTACGAGTATATAATTTACGTTCTATGAGACCTTTAATCTGTGTATCCCTTTGATGTGTTGGGTATACTGTATGTGAATAATAATGTGATAATTGAATAAAATAGACCTCTTTCTCTCTTAAAATAGATCTCTTTCTCTCTCTTTCATAGCGTAGGTGAATTTGCTAGATAGTAGAGTAAATCATAGTGCCTCGGTTACCTAGTACCTAAAATTTGTGCGAAAAATTGAACGTCAGAATACAAAGAAACCGTCTTGCTTTTAAAAAACTCGTATCTATCCGCTAAACGTAATTGGTACCTTACTAAATTATAATAATAGTAATAATTACAATGACAATAGCCATATCGTAAATCTTTTTTACTCTTTATACTTAAAACTAACACCATATAAAACTTTTACAATAATATAAAACCAAACATTTACAATCTTTTTATATTGATTTATAATATCTATTATTAAGTTTACATTAAAAAATGAGATAACAAGAAAGCAAGCAAACAGATGACACATCTAAGAAGATTACCTTATTTTATCTTCCAAATACGTGTAGCTAATAATAGTTATTGAATTTATATTGAATTTAGATTATTGCGCAAATAAGATGGCAAAAAAATATTTGCAAAATTAGTGGGTGTAAAAGTAGATAATGCGTGTTTGCGTGTTAAGTGGCGAACCAGAACGGGAAAATCAGAATAATTTCAATATTGTTAGAAAACGGAAACGGTTAGCATTTTTAAGATAACACGATAAAAATACATACCGTCTATATGTTTCCAACGTACTCGGCTAGAGGTTCCACGTAATTACAACAAGTGACATGTATCACTCAATAATAACACTACACACTAGATACCTTCCAATCAAGGCTTCCGCCTACAAGCAACTGTTCCCGTTTGACACAATTCCACTGCTTTGTCTTTTTCACCTAAATCTACCCACTTTTACACTTGTACGCTAAGAATATAATAATTAAATAAAAGAAAAATAATAAAATTACATCAGTTTCACGCTGTATCCCGCACACAACGAGGTAGGCAGAGGGAACAAAGTATTAAGACACTCCGTTCTCCATTTTCCGTGTAAAGTGGCGGAACTCAACGCCGCGCTTTTGCCACGATACCAGAACCAAAAAACGGAAATATACATACAAGTAAATATTTCGTTTCCTCAAGTGGGGATCAAACCCAAAACCGTCGCGTTACAATCACACCTTAGTGCCCCTGTTCTACTACAAAGGCAGTCGTAGTGTCAGTCTATTCCTTTGCGCCATGACAGCGGCCACTATCATTAACGTGCATAAAATAAAATATGCTTATCATTGTTTTACATAATATGCAATACAATCAGATTATTGACATTATCACGAATTAAATGCGTGTCGAAGTTTCTTAATACGCATTGCAGATATATTTACCATTAACAATATGAAAGACTTCGTATATCTAACTTCGATGTAGTAGTGTAGGTGGAGAGCCTAGTGTTAAGACTCTTCGCTCTCCACTTTCTGCCGAATTAATGTAATTTTAAGTTTAAGTTTTTAACATAAAGGAAACACGTGAAAACAGCGTGTATGTTATAAATAACTTATTTATAGCTCTATAAACGTTGATGATTTTGATTATCACAATTTGTATCTTTCACCTAAAAAATAATGACAAAACACTCATGTAAACAACGAACGGTTTTACAATGGCTATAAAAGTCATAAATAATAAATATAAAAATAAAACAATAATATCAGCGGTAAGTCCATAAATTTTATTTCATTCAAGTAATATAAACAAGTTTGTTATGATTAAATAAGATGATTCAGAATATGAGTTACATAAAGATATTTTTTAAGGAAATATTATGTAACTAAATGGACCTAAAATTGGTTCTTTGAGTGTTTTCCATTCTATTCATATATTTATCGCGATTCATGTACATATCGTATCTATCTATCTATGTATCTATCTTTTTACATGAGCTGCACTGACTTTTACGTCAAATATTCAATTCAAACTCAAATTCAAAATATTCTTTATTCAAATAGGCAATTATCGAATCGAATGAACATATGAACAAAAAGCTACCACCGGTTCGGAAGGCAGTTCTGCTGAGAAGAGCCGGCAAGAAACTCAACAGTTGCTCTTTTCAAAGTCAATGGTACAATCTATTCAATCAATGTCACTAAACAAGTTTCCACTACACCGCAAGACGCGGTATATTAGCTAGGGGAGATCAAAAATATAAATATCCTTGAAGACAAGAAGTTCCCATTACTTAGCATTTGACTTAGTTCTTATTTCACATTTATGTTTTTGATATAAGATTAAAGCTATACGGACCGCAAGAAACAGCAAAGTAGCGTTGCAAACATATAGCAAGCAAAAAAACGACGAAAGTAGGAAAATATATTAATAGAAAAAAAAATACAGTTGAATTGATAACCTCCTTTTCTTACAGAAGTCGGTTTAAAATAACTCTGTTGTTGTCCCTCTGTTATGAAAATACATATTATCTAAATATAGAACAATCAATTAAAAAAATATAAAATATTTTTTCATGAAAACAATAAAGCAACAAAATAAGGAAAATTACTTGCACCGTACCCACGTAGCACTGCACTGCTTGAAATTAATCAGCTTCACGCTGTATCCCGCACACAGCAGGGTAGGCAGAGGGAACCTAATGTTAAGACACACCGTTCCCCACTTCCCGCCGAATTCTGGAGGCGTTGCGTGTTGAGTGGCAGAACTCAAATCCTCGCTTTGCCTCGACACCAGATCGAAGAAATGGAAATATAAGGTGCTTGAAATTAATCGCTTCATTAATAAATCAGGTTTTTTTCTATACCTATATTTGTATCAGAGAAATAAACATGAGTCAACTTGATCACATGCTTAAATATAGTTTATCATGAGATGATCGGTTTTGTTTGTGTTATTTTTAGACTAAAAATAAAATTATCGGCCACTATCATTACATTATTGTTCAGAAAATAGATTGAAAAAGGAAATTGACTATCAGATAATGAAAATCTGATTATAAATCAGTATAAATACACTTGTTGCTTCTGAAGATATTATATTTGTAGACTGTTCCAGAGTGAAGAGCTGTGCTCGATCACAAGTAATTTGAAGAATCTATATCGTGATACGTATTCACCAAAAACATATAACGTGAGTATTACTTAATTTATTATAAGAAAATCTATATATATATAAAATCGAAATTGACTCACTCACTCAGCACGAAATCTCAGAAACTATATGTGTGCGGAAATTTCCAATTGACGACTCTTAAGGGGTTGTTTTTGGGGTTGAAAGTTTGTATGAAACTTCGTTACTATAAATGCTAGGAGTCTCAAATTTTGCATGAACGTCACTTATAGGATGTAGGTACTCATGGAGACAGAAATTTATAATAACGTAGTTCACGCATGCGAAGCCGCGGGCTGGCCGCTAGTCTACTTATAAATAAATAAATTAGCAAATTCTAATAGTTGTGAAATTAAACGTCAATAAACTAATAAATATTTTTTTACAGAATGCAACGTCCAGGCAATAACCCAATGATGACCTGTGGACTTCCCACCAGGAAGATTTCAGTTCCAGCTCCAGGTAACTACGGCCTGCCTCCAATGAACAACATGGGCCCTTGCTTCGCCCCTGTCCAGACGCGGTACCAACCGAGCCCCTGCTTCATGTCTATGTCTTCACTAAGAACAGCTTACCCCAACCAAATGTCTCAACCATCCCGCTACGACCCGTGCTTCAAGTAAAAACTGCGAGTAAATCACTGGTATCGCAATCGAATCTCGTCGTTTTAGTTATTTACTGATATTAACTGCCCTTTCTGTGTATAAATAGAGAGGCTTTGTTATTTCAGTGAAATATTTTAATTTAGTGCAGGAAAGTCTTAATACTGCGTATAATTGTAATACCTAAGACAACAGTCTATATATTTTGAAATAATTATTGAGGTATCTTTCTAGCAATATACTTTTGATTATCTTTATAAATATTCGGATATAAGGCTATTGTGTAACGATAGAATAATTGTGAAATAAATAATTTTATAAATATATATCTTTTATATTTTATTTGCATATCTACTAACAAAAACTTTTCAGAGCATTTCAAAAATAAGTAAATAATTTGGCAAAACAAATAAATGTAAAATTTAACTATAGATAATATAGTTAATCGAAGCGTCAATGAAAATACCATTTTAAAATTACATTGAAATATAATTCTTAATTTCTTTTTATAACATGATAACAATCCAAACATTTTAAAAAATGCAAAACAATTTTAAATAATTGTTTTACGTACGTACGTAATATAAAGGGCATCTATCCCGCAATGCAGGCATCTATCCTTCTTAATATTTTAACAGTGGAGCAACTTTCCATATAAAGAAGGCATCAATCCCAAAAAAAGTGAGGAAGTGAAATATTTATCCTCCAGAATTCGGCAGAAAGTGGGGAACGGAGTGTCTTAACACTAGTTTCCTACTGCCTACCCTGATGTGTGCGGGATGAAGGTAAAATTCAAATTCAAATTCAAAATATTCTTTATTCAAATAAACTTTATAAGCACTTTTGAATCGTCGAATGTACATGTCAACAAAAAGCTACCACCGGTTCGGAAGGCAGTTCTGCTGGGAAGAGCCGGCAAGAAACTCAACAGTTGCTCTTTTTAAAGTCAATGGTATATTTTACTATTACATTAGCTGGCAGCTATCCTGCCTGACATTCAATAGACATTAATTCCATACATCTTTATCCTCTAAATATTCTTGAACAGTGTAATAAGCTTTACTTGTTAGAATTTTTTTTACAGATATTTTAAATTTTGGTAGTGGCAAATTAACAATACACTGCGGAATTTTATTATATACACGTATACTCAGACCCATAAAGGATTTATTAACTTTTTGGAAATTTATTAACTTTGTGAAAAACAATTAACAGTCGTTACACAATGTTTAAAAGATTAAAACTTATATGATTAGTAATTATTGCTGTCACATACATATTTCAAACAATTTCACAACTCTGGCGTGATTTTATGCGTTTGCAATGATAAATCTACTTGAAATACTAAAAACACTGCCGAATAGATTTAATCATTTAATTATTTATCGATCAATTTATTTATTTATCAACGATAAGTAAGCATTTAATTACTATTTTAAAGCTAACGATGTCAAAATGAATCACTACTAATTTTAGATATGTTTTTTTTAATAAAAGCTGGATGGGCAGAGATTCTAGTGACAAAATACTTTGTTCTCGTCTTCGCACTGGTTTGGGATATGCGTTTTGAGAGGCGGTATTCTATGTTACAATTTCAAATCATCGCCTTTATAATCTTGCGCCTTTCTACTGCGTCGGGAAGCTAATGTTTGTTATTATTATATATTTATTGTAAACTAGCGGCCCGCCCGCGGCTTCGCCCGTTTAAACTACATGATTATTCATTTAATAAATAGAATTAACTGATAGTCAAATTTGTTGATGTCAATGAATAATTTACTCTTTCAGAAACAGCGTTAAAAGTTAAATTATTGATTTGGGTGCCGTTATATATTTTGACTTCTGATGTCCAAAATATAGTATGATTAACTAATACCCTATTTTCTTCTGTTGCTTAATCTATGTTTTAAGGTAAAGATAATTTTTTTACTTTTATTAGAAATAGTGAAGTTAATTAAATATTTTCGAGTATTTAAATACTGTAAATACATATTGATTAAGATACAAATAAGGCCAGATGTCCGCAATACCTTTGTAAAACCATTATCACATGTTTATTACAGTACCTAAAGTAAATAATTATGCAGCTTTATTAATCTTATATAGAAAAACACGAGGAAATCCAATAATTTTATTGTTTAAAATAGTTGAATTGATATAATACTATAAGTGATGATGCTAACAACAGTCCCGAGTACTGTTGAGTAGTTCAGACGGTAAAGATTACACGCGGTGAACTGCAAGTTATTCCCATTCACAACCAACTTGAATGTTTGCAAAGCTTCCTTTGTCGTTTGATCTGAAAGTTGCAAAAATAAAAGTATTAAAATTAAATTTCTATACTATTTTGTTATAAGTAATCTATAGGTGTTTATAATAATTGTAACGGAACGGGGCCTGTATGTAGAAGATGTATAAGAAAAAACCTTAATGTCAAGCTTCCCTTAACATTTAAGTTTTTATTTCAATCGGCTTATAAATTAAAAAAATGGTATCAATAATAGAAAAAAATATAATAATGTATTTTTGCTGCCCGTAATGGGGAACCTTAACAGCATATTACAATTTTACTTTGCGTGAAACCAGCGCTTCCTTGTTCGTCCGAGAGGTCTTAATCCAGAGACTGAGATAGCAAGGATCTTGCATCCGACACAGACCTTAGGTCGGCTCGTTACGTGGCCAACCTATCTGAGGCGACGTTCAAAGTGCAAACTGGAAGGTGGAGTAGCAAGGCAGACCCCAGCAGTAGCAGGAATTAATGGCAAGAAGAGGATCTTTCAGCTACTCTTTCGTGCTTTGCAAATTGCAACAGATAAAACTCTTAAGTGAACTCAAAAGCTCTTTTAATTACACTGGTTTGATTAGAGAAAGTGCACTGTATGATGAAGCCACCTTAAATATTTTTTTAAATTTCTGGAAATTGGAAATTAAAATATTGTTCCGAATTTATTAATCTTATCTTAAATTAAACTTACCACATCTAAAATCAATTAGGTTCTTTATAATAAACACTTCAATAAGATCTACTTGATGTCTAATTTGGTTGTCTATATAGCAACCTAAGGAGAACCACACAAATACTTGAACCCCCTTCAGTATATCCAGCCATGGGTGTTTCGCCTGTATATTAAAATAATAAAATATTACCTCGATGAATTGTAGAAATATTATTAATATGGAACTTAATAGAACTATACTTTTGGACATTTCTGTTTTGTATGTGAATATAAATTTAACATATTAAAAAATCAGCTTCACGTTGTTTCCCGCACACAGCAGGGTAGGCACAGGGAACATAGTGTTAAGACACTCCGTTCCCCACGTTCTGTCGAATTCTGGAGATCCCTCGCAATGCTGCGTTTTCAGTGGCGGAAATATAAATTTAAATAAATATTTCATTTCCTCGAGTCGGGATTGAACCCACAACCATCGCGTTACAATCACACCCTTGCGCCACTGCACCACAAAGCCATTTTTTAAATTTGGATTTATTTTAAATGAACTCTAGGTACCGAAACAAACCATTTACCTGTCCATTAGTAATCAACGTCGCTGCCGTGACTGAGCTTGTAAACATTGTCCAAATCAAAAGTAAAACCTACAAATGTAAATAATATTAATTGTGTATTTGTAACGTCGAAGTAAATTCAAATATGAAATGACTAAACTACTCTCTTACCTCTAGTCCGTGACAATTTTCAAGTAACAGTATGCCAGTACTGAGCTCGTCATATATTTCATAATAAATTTTCAAATTCATCCTTTTAGAGTTGGATTTCATATCGATAAAATATATTTTAGGATCAAAAAAGTAGAATAAATTACTTTTCGGTGGCTTAGTATCTTCTGAGAAGATGCTGGTATTGGCTCCAGTGGTCGATTTTAATTTATCTAACAAATCGCCGTTAATAAACCTCAAAACTGATAATATCAAACACAAATGCACCAAGAAATGAAAAGATGTGAAAAATAATGGTGTTCTTATTATAATAACTAACGGTGGATCATCGAACATGACTTCCAAGATTATTAAAATAATAAATACAACGCCATTAATCAAAATAAATACATACAATTTTTGACAAATCATTTTTTCGCTTTTGTTATTTAATTTAATTAATGCAAATATATTGTTAAAAGTTTGATAAAGTTTTCTATACATGTCTTCTTTATAAATATTATTTAAAATAATAATTATATTTACAATCAGATTGTTAATATCCGAAAGTTCGTCTAAATTAGTTTTAATATCAAATTGTAGATGGAAATTTATAAGAAATAGATGCGACAGCAAAGAAAATAAAACAATTGAAATTGACCAAATCTTGCTCCATGTTGGTACTGTTGTTTCTTTTCCAGAAATAATGAAAGGCTTTCTTAATCCAAAAATACTTGAAAACCAATTGAAAACCCGAAAATATGTATAAAACATTTTAGACATGTGTTTCGAAATTTCAAAATATAATACAGTAGGTGCGCCTTAATGTTTTGATACGCAATCACGCAATGAATAAAAAATACAGACAGAAGATAGTAGGCAGTAATAATTAGGAACAGTATGTTATTAACAAGAAAGTAATTACTGTTATTATGTCAGCAACGAGTACCTATACTCGTATTTAATAAATAACAACTAGATATAATCAAAAATCATTAAAACAATATTATCACTCATGTTAGTTCCTGCACTTCATATCAATTCCCGCATATAGCAGGGTTAGCAGCAGGGCGGGCAGAGGGAAACTAGTGTTAAGAGATTCCATTTCCCATTGACACTACTTTCCGCCGAACTCTTGAGACATTGCATATTGACTGGCGTAACTCGCTAATCTAAACTCGTAAACTAGCGAGTTAGTGAGAATAATGATTAAATATAATACTGTTAGAAAACGGAAGCGGTTAACGTTTTTAAAATAAACACAATAAATACACATACCGTCTATATGTTTCCAACGTACTCGGACAGAGGTTCCACGTAATTACAGCAAGTGACATGTATCACTCAATAACAACACTACACACTAGATACCTTCCAACCAGGGCTTCCCCCTACAAGGAACTGTGTCCGTTTGTAACATTCCCACTGCTTTTACAGTCTTTTTCACCTAAATCTACCCACATTTACACGAGTACGCTAACAGTATTATAAATTATATATTTTTCGTATTATAGCATAGTACCTATTATAAATTATACATTTTTCGTTTACAATCATTTTTGCTAATATATGATACAGGTGCACATTTTATCAAGCCTAACAATAATCCATATATTGTGTACCTCACCAACAAGGATAAATACATCCTTACGTTCCTTTTATCTACGACGTATAATAGAAGCTTGGTAAAAATAATTTAAAATATATACTTTATTCAGGGGATGATCAGCATTTTTACAAAGCCAAATTAAATTAATTTCAACAACAATGTTGGACATATATTTAAATTAAATAATTGTAGATAATTATGCTATTATTATTTAGAATGTCTAAAATACACATTAAAATCGTTAATATTGTGCATTATCTGTATAAAAATGGCTTATCTAATCGTGTTTACGGCTGATATATTACCTTTGTGAATCGCTAGTGCTGTTTAAAGATAAACATTTTTCTGTGTCCATTGAAATTGTTACACCCCTTTCTTTCTTTTGTTTAAATTAATTATTTCTAATGGCATATAGTAAGTAACATTTATATTATTTGTATTGAGAGTATTCATAATATGCATTTAACAGAAATCTGTTATTATATTTGTATTTTGCATTACGTTCACTAGATGTGGTATTTAACTAGTGTAATAAAATAACAAGTGAAATTTCTGTATCTTATCCAGATCCTCCACCAAGCGGACCACCACCGTACTATGGGTACCCTCCACCACCGAGTGTCCCAGCAGCCCCGGGCGCGTTCGCGTACGTACCTGCCCCAGTGATGATGCCGATGTACCCGCAAGAGCAAGCGCCCTCTCAACCTACATACGTTACAAACTTCATATATCCTCCACAACCGATACCTGAACCTGTACAAGTTGTTGAACGTAAGTACTTTAGTGTTTACAAATAAAAAATCATCTTTTATTAATAATTATTTTTATATAGAGTTAATGATAACGATTGTCTGTATTATATAAAAGTTGATAATCTTTGAAAATATGTAGAGAAATCTATAACACAAAGCTTTTATGAACTCTAAATGTCTTTTTTTCAATTTACAGAACCAGAAGATATATTTACTCCGGAACTGATAGACTGGTTGCCTTCGACGCCAGCGACTGCTGCATCATTGCATGGTAGAGCGTATATAGGAGGTAAAGAAGGCTGGGATAACAGCCCATTGTGGATTATTAGAGCACACCACAATGGTAATTTAGTGCCTGGGAAACTAGCGATTAAACACAAAGCTGCCTATGTACCTTTTGCTGGGAAAGAAGTTCCAGTGCACAATATTGAAGTACGTATAAAAATACCATATATGGATATAAAATTTAATTTCAGTTAATAAGAAATAACATATGTCTGTAATTCCAATGTCTCGTTGCTCTTTAATCAAGTTTATAATGATGATGCTATATTTGAGCTGAAGAATGCTCTAGGTTGCAATATTAAGGTCTTAGACGCACCATAGAGTCCCTCACACTGCTACTTATATGTAATTACATTCCTTATTGACATTTACTTCTTCTCACTGTTTATTTAAATAAATAAATAAATTAGCTTCACGCTTTATCCCGCACAAAGCAGGGCAGGCAGGGGAAATCTTGTGTTCAGACTTTCCGTTCCCCAATTTCCGCCGAATTCTGGAGAAATAGCTTGTTGAGTGGCGGAATTAAACGCCGCTCTTTTCCTCGACACCACAAAATATAAATGTAGATAAATATTTCATTTCCTCGAGCGGGTAACGAACCCACAACCGTCGCGTTACAGTCACACTATTGTGACGACGACGACGGCCTCACTTTTTATTTAAGGTTATTTAAAAATATTTTTGTTGTCTTAAAGGTATTATGTGCTGCAAGTCACGTAGTGCAATGGGTGCCCTCAAGTCACGGTCAAGTACCCCCCAATGCTATTATAGCAGGGAACACACATTCCGCAGAGCCACTCTACATTGGCAGAGCACGTCACAGGAGCTCTGTCACTCCTGGAAAGGTATAATTGCTAATAATAATAATAATACTCTTTATTGTACACCCATAAGGAAAATAACAATAAAATAGACAACAACAAAAAAAATGCTCTTAAGTTAATTCATATAAATACTTATTTAGAAAAAGTATCAAAACTGAAATTGTGGAATAATATTTTAAAAATGTCATAAATTCATATTCTTAAATTTTGTTAATTACAATCAAATATTTTAATATATTTGAAGGAAGCATCAAGCAATATTATATGAATAAGTTTTGTAGACTCTTTGATATATAAAATCAGCTTCCCGCTGTATCCCGCATACAAGAGGTAGAGGGAACCTAGTGTTAAGACACTCCTTTCCCCACTTCCTGCCGAATTCTGGAGGCATTGCGTGTTGAGCTAATTATGCAATATTTATTATTTTTCAGATTCAACCTAGTCACGGATGTTGCTACATTTCGTTCGGAGGTTCAGAAATAGGCTACAAGCAGTATGAGGTTCTTGTAAGACTTGACGGTCAATGAATATAGTTTATTATTTTAAGTGCCGTTTGCATTTATGTATGTTATGGATTATTCTAAATAAAATAAAACTATAATTATATATTAATATATTAATGGTTTTTTATTGACATACTTAATCAAAAATATGCAAAAATAACCAAATACATTTTAATAACATATGTGTTTCTAATTTGTTTGTTTATTTTTACGTTATACAACAAAATAATTGTTTTCTTTTTTTTAATTTTTTGTATTATAATAATGCAATATGCAAAAAATATTTAAAAATCTTAGCAAGTGTCCGCTAATTTAAAATTTAAATAGAAGTTAGAATTGTAACATTTTAAATAAGTTATCCTTTTATTTCAATAAATATTTTAATATAAATTTGTACAAAACAATTCTTTACATTTTAATTGAAGCTATTAGAAAAATAACTTTTTGAAATTGACATCATAATATAGAATTTAAAAGTCATATTCATTTTGCGACGTAACAAAATAACTGAATTCAAAATATCCTACAAGTGATGTCAATATAGATAGAATGAAAAAGCAACACTATCTTCCGAATCCTGAGGGTTGGTCAACGATCACTGGGTGGTCTACAACTTGAAGTCCACCGCCATTGTTGTCACAGCAGCCACAGCAGCCCCCAGACTGGCAGCAAGGGCTACAGCAGCACAGGCTTTCGCAAGGATTGCAGTTAGAACTACAGCAGATTCCCATATTTCTGTTAACAATAATTAATATTAATTTACTTATAATAATCCTTTGTATAAACAGTTTCTTTTGTTTTTTTACTATTGAGCAGTATACAGGGTGTAACGTAATTGACGGATCAACGGTAGTCTGTGAGGAGGTGACCTCAGTAGCAATTTATGTTGCCTCGTGTGTCTACTCTACGACTTGCGGGATACAGCGTGAAGCCGGAAAACAATAATATGGAAAACAAATAAATAAAAACATGTATGTAAAAGCGGTGTTATTGTTTCAAGTAATATCTTACAAAGTTTAATAATAATAAAAGAACTGGGACTATAATAAAAGGGGAATAACGTGACGTACGATAATACGTAAGAAACAGAGTTATTTATTAAAGGGAAAAAAACACTAAGAGCATATAATAATTGACATACGGTTTAAATTATGTAATTTATATGATTAAATAAAGTAAAGTAAATGGCAATTATTTTATTATATTTGTAGAGTAATGTATGGGCCATAAAATTTGATTTTGTCAGTCATCCATTAATCTGTTGAGTAATTTGTAAATTGTGTCAGACGACGCTTACTCATATAAGCAAGCACAATAATATATTTTACTTGAGCCGTGAATAATAAAAGATACGGCGCTATGACTCACACCATCTCTTTTAATACAGATAAAAAATTTGAAAGAAAGAAACTGATTACAAATACTGTATTTTATTTACATATATTTTTATATAATACCTAATTAATTTATAGAAACAACGAAATTAGTAAGTTAAATATTTTGACTAACTGCAAACTTGGCCAAAAACAAAGTTTATAAAATAAATATTTTAAATTAAAAAAGAGTTGAAATATTTATTAACTTTAACAATAGGACATTTTTTTTTTAAAAAAAGTCTACTTACATTCCAATATGGCGGTCGTAGCTCGTATCTAAAACAGGTATTTTTGGTATTAAATACAATTTACGAATGTTCGATTTTGTAAAAGAAAAGATAAATAAATCAACACCAACCACACCAAAAAAAGATAAGATACACAATCACATATTTGTCGCTTTACTATCATATTATATCAGTAAATTATCTGTTCGAAAGAATCATCCCAAATAATATTTACCCAAAGTTTCTGTGTACCCATTTAGGTACGTGCAATTATTGCGATTATTGATACTAGCGGCCCACTCGCGGCTTCGTCTGCATAACACCTATTATACTTATATTAAGCCGCTTTTGATACGGCTGATAGATTGATACATTCAATCATGGACAACTTTTTTCATAATTCTCAAAAAGTGCAAGTACTACTTGGCTGCTTGCGAGGATGTCATCGGCGGCCGTAAACGGAGCGTTGAATTATATTAATTTTAAAATTTCTCGAAAAGAATTATGAATAATAATAATGAATAGTAATAATTCTATTGTAAAGCCTATCTTCACGAATTTTTTTCATGATGGTGTAACTGACGCCGAAAATATCACCTAGCAATTTTCCATTGGTTTTTCTTAAAAAAAAACCTTATTGTGACTTATTTATAAGAAATAGATATACATTGTGGTGGACTTTTTAGAACTAATAAAAAAAATATTGTTGTCATACAATGTACTGACATATAATCAACTATTTGGCTTAAAGCAATTCGATGGTAATGAAAAGTAATGAGGACCAGTTAGACCCAGAAATCCAAAATAAACAAACAAACAAACTCTTCCGCTTCACTATATTAGTATAGATATCTTGCTGAGGGAGCTTAAAATATTATTGCATGTTACTCACCCAATTACAATACCAACCTTAATTTTTTGACATCCTTATTATGACTTCAAAATATAAATGTGAAATGAGAGCCAAGTTAAATGAAATTTCGAGCTTGAATTAGGTATATGCCGAGTGAACACAGAACTCCGCACCTAAGATTTCCCTTTCTTTTGTCGCTGAAGTCGAGAATGACATATTACTTAACATTGAACTTGGCTCTCTACGTTCTTTGATCTAACATTCATACCTGTTTTTACTTTATTAGTAGAGTTTATTAATAATTTTCAATTTCCATGATTTTCTCCTGTATATATGCCAAATTTTTAGGAGAAGTAGATTAACTTTTCATGAGCGAGTGAAATGGGCATTTAGTGCCGGTTTTTAAGATTGACTGAAATCGTAGAAGTTAAACATACCAGTTTAAAGAAATGTGCTAAATTTCATGCATGTAAATTATTTGATTTACGAGTTATGAAGAGGGCTTAATGATAAATAAAGAGAACCTAGGCAGCCTAGTCTTCGTAAGATCATGGTCGGATCTTCATAAGATCGTCCAGTTCTGCATTTTCTGCCAGGATACGGGATATTGTTTATTTTTTTTTAAATAATATTATTGTTTGTTACTTAAATTAACAGAGAAATAAATAAAGTGACTAATCACTCCGTTCATCGCGTAAATCGGTACACAAACAGATAGTAGATTAACCAATGTATTTTATATAAATTATGGTGGCAATTTTTATAATCTCATCGGATTATGAGAATAAGATATCTTAAACCAAACTTTATGAGACATGATATTGACGTTACAGACACTAAAATTATCAATTTTATTTGGAATTTAGATATGTATACAATCACTAACGGAAATATTGAAATTTTTAGTCTTAATAAAATTGATTGTAATTATATTATTCATAGCCATTGTTATCAGGATTATAACAATTTCATGAGAATTGTTTGAGTCATATCTATATCAAATACTTATATTTGTGTGTTATAAAATTAATTAATTATTATTAATTTCTCGAGTGGGAATCGATACCACAAGCACCACAACCTGTGGCGTTTACAGTCACACGCTTGCACCCCTGCGCAATAATACCCCTGGATAATGATTGATGATTATTTAATGAAATAGTGAATCCTGATTTGGCCTTTGGAATTTATATATTATTAAATAAAAGTCCGAAGGCCGAAATATACAAAAATAGTCTAGAAACTATTTTTTAGAACTATATATAACTATATATTACTATATATACTATGCAGGTATTATTACAGTTGCTTCCCAATTTATATACTATAATATTCTCTTTGTCCGACAAAATATACATTGTCATAGAAAAAATAGCGATAGTCATACGATAGAAACGAGAAATAAAGATAAGCTTGTTACACCAAGTTTTCGCCTCCAAAAAGTTAATAAATCCTTTATGGGTCTGAGTATACGTGTATATAATAAAATTCCGCAGTGTATTCTTAATTTGCCACTTCCAAAATTTAAAATATCTGTAAAAAAAATTCTAACAAGTAAAGCTTACTACACTGTTCAAGAATATTTAGAGGATAAGCATGTATGGAATTAATGTCTATTGAATGTCAGGCAGGATAGCTGCCATCTAATGTATTAGTAAAATATACCATTGACTTTAAAAAGAGCAACTGTTGAGTTTCTTGCCGGCTCTTCTCAGCAGAACTGCCTTCCGAACCGGTGCGGTGGTAGCTTTTTGTTGACATGTACATTCGACGATTCAAAAGTGCTTATAAAGTTTATTTGAATAAAGAATATTTTGAATTTGAATTTGAATTTGTTATTATCATATATGTAAATCAAAATCTAAATATTGTTTATTAAATATATTTTATTTTTATTAGAACTCCTTTGGATCGTCAAGTTACATAGAGTTGTCAGTTTATCTATCTACAGAAATTAGGTACATTATTCGTCGTCGGTGGAGTGAGCCAGTGTATAAATGTAAATACCATGGTAGTGACTTCGATGCCCACTTGGGGAAATAAATTATTAGGGTTCCGTACTCAAAGGGTAAAACGTTACACTATTAGGTACTAAGACTCCGCTGTCTGTCTGTATGTCACTAAGCTGTATCTCATCAAGTGTGATAGTTAGGCCGTGTGAAAACGCTGAAGCCACTAAAATAATATGTTACGACAAGAAATTGATGTTTTTCCAATAGCGTGTTGAGTGGCTAAACTTAACGCTGCGCTTAAAGTAAAACCTTGTTACCAAAGCGAGGAAATGAAAATATTAAATATGTCATATTCCCTTAGTAGGAATCGAACCCAAGTCGACGTCACGACGACCCCAACTTTACTATTGCATATCTATTTTTCTGTAATATAAACGAATTCGTTCTTTGTTTACTTTCTTCAAATGCTAGTAGAAACTTGTTAAACAGTGTTCCCGTAGAGGAAGCGGATATGAGCTTGCTAATATTAGTTCAGAGTCGAGCTAAGGAAGCACGATTTCGAATTGAGAACGTTGTATTACAATTGCTATATTATTGTGGTTTGTATTAGTTTAAAAGTAAATCTTTTTAATATACAAATAACTCTTCCTTAGCAGTTGGGGAAAAATAACCTAAAGTAGTTAAAACATATTTATATACTAAAAAGGAGATTATCAATTTTTATGGTAGAATAAGACAACAAACAATTCCTTTAAAAAAAAATATTTTTATCCATAATTTCAGCGGGCGAAGCGACCAGGAGGCGAAGCCTTCTTATCTATAAGATTAGATTATTCTATAAGATTCGAAAACAACGTTCGGTATATATAATCTGTATGTTATATAGTAGGTATTCTTCCGTTACTGAGTGACTTCCGATATAAACAATATACAGACGTAACTACGCGACGGAGAACACAGAAATGGAATGAAGAGTCCTTGGGGAGTGTAGGATTTCCCTAAAATTCAACGAAAACGAAACTACGTTTAAACTTTACGCAATGAAGTTTCGCGCGGCTACTAGTTTTATTATATTAAAATGCACATCAAAGCTTGCTTTTACAACCTCGACGTCAAGAAATATCAAACAACTATGACAGAAAATATATCACAAAAATATTTATAGCTATTTCAAACATAAATCGGGTTTAGTATAATTTTGTACTGCAATATCGAATAACCTTTGAAGGCAAGTATATCGAATTTCATACTACAATAAAGTTTATTTTAACTTTATTAATTGTTAGAAACTTTTTAAAGATCGGCTTACCTTGTGATTTATTATGCCTAGTATAAATTAGGATATAATTATAATAATGGGTGGTTGTGGGTTCGATCCCCACTCGGGGAAGTGGAATATTTATTTACGTTTATATTTCCATTTTCTTCGCTCTGGTGTCGAGGCAAAGCGCGGCGTTGAGCTCTGCAATTGAACTACCTGCTTTTACTAAACTATTAAATATAACTACTAAAACATATACGTATTCAAATAATTTAGTTACAACAATTTCCATCAAGATTATGAAAATTGCGAATATGACAAAAAAAAATCCTTTAAAAATTATCCTTTGTCTGTGAAAATCCTTTAAAATACTCCATAACGATACTAAAAAAGTACTCCTCAAACATATTTTATAAAACAGTAATGCTGTTTGAGTAGAAAGTCGTTTAAATATGAAGTAGACAGCCTAGCTCACAATTACTCCTAAACTCGCAAGTCCCAGGAGGGAACCGTTTACGTGCTTTAGATGGAATGTATCAAGCAATTTCTGAGCTGAACTCCACAAGTGAGCGTGGTCGGTGAATTAATTAATAATGCATTTAATATAATTATAATGTTTAAGTGTAAATCGTGTATCCCGTCTAGGGAACCTGGGAACCTAGTGCTAAGTGCTCCCAATAAGATAATTCTGTTCCCCTCTCCGAGTCTGGATGTTTTGCATGTTGAATGGCGGAAATCAACACTGCACTTTGCCTCGTTACCATAGCGACGAATTGAAAATATTAAATATTCCAATTCCTCGCTCTGATAAAGAGACAACGTCGGTGTTAATTTCCCTAGAATTCAGGGAAAAGTGGGTACCGGAAATATCTTAATGAAAACAGAGTGTCTTAACACTATGTTCATAAGTAAATTCTGCCTACATAAACTGTAACAGAATAGTCTTCTGTAACACTTGTCATTGATATTATACTATTCAGTATTACAAGATAACGTCTGTTCAATATCTAACAAAGGCACTTCTCATCCACAGATAGCTGTCAACTTCCGCCACGCCCCGATTCCTTGGATGGAAGGTTCCGTACGATTCAATATAAGCCTCACGCTTAAGAGACCATAAATTTTCTGCTTAAAATATTTTTATTATTTTGGGTAGACGAAGAAAATCTCGTGTTGAGACACTCCGTTCCTCAATTTCCGCCGTAAGACATTGGGTGTCGTGTGGCGGACCTCAACGCTGTGTGTATTGTTTAGATCGAGAAAATGTAAATATTTATTAATTATCCCCTCGAGTGGGTATCGAACCTACAACCATCACAATTACAGTGTGCCATTAAGACATGATGGCTATTATAATTGTGTATGAATATCCCAGCCATCTTTTCACGCCCAGCGTGCGTTAAATCGGGAACTTTGAATAATATTTCATATTTTAATTTATTTTACGAATTTCTGTCTCTATATTGAACAAAATATAATAGATGACGAGACTTTTGTTATACGGCCTTCATATTCCTCAAAAAGGGGTGGTGGTGATTGTTTTTATTGTTTCAAACAACTAAAATGTCAATCTTGTTATTGAATTACTCTATACAACCGTATCGCTTATATTCAAAATTTGAAGGTAGAAAATACGATGCCAGCCGTGGCTTAGTAGTAATGGCGTGCGAGTGTCAATGTGATAGGTTGTGAGTTCGATTTCCACTCGAGGAAATGAAATTTTTAATATTTTCATTTCCTCGCTGGTAAAGAGGTAAAAGGTCTCCCAGTTACTCAGTAACGAAAGGGTTTTGTGTAGGTATATAAAATATTTATAAGTGTAAAAAATATTATTTAATTTTAATATCTTAATGCCATTTTCGAAAAATGGAGTAACTTTTCCTTTTTACTATATAAAATATTAATAAATAAACAACTTTCACAATACATTTTATATGACAACTAGCGACCCCCTTGCGGCTTCGCCCGCTTTTACTACTGGATTATTCATATAATGTATGTTTGCAAAGCACTTTTAAATCTGTGCTACTAATCTTTTCAAGTACTTATTAAAATATATTTAAATGACTATTTTTAGATAGTTAAATGACTATTTTTAAACGGAAGAAATTATAAACAAAAGCCTACCTACTAATAACTACTACAAAAAATATGAAACCAAATATATCGCGCTGAAATAATACATTTAACTCCAATTATCCAATACGTGCAAACGCATCTAAATCTTCGTTGCTATGCTTCTATAGCGGGCGGGTTTTTTTTTCGAGCTTGTGGTTAATGCTGAAGAGGGTATTCTGTCCCTGATGAAAAGCAAGCACTACGTGGCTGCCTGTGAGGAAAATTAAATAGAATGCATTGGCCGGGAATCGAACCCGGGCCGCCCGCGTGGCAGGCGAGCATTCTACCACTGA
>JAEBDU010007003.1:0-10350 GCA_016802625.1 Heliconius numata | reverse complement strand
ATATAATTTTAATACAATAGAAAATTAAGATGGATTCGATAAATAAATAATTTGTGCTTAATTAAGGCAAAATAAAAGTAGGTAATATTTTTATACGCATATAGTTAAATATAAAAAAAAGACAGATTTTTTTTTTATTTCCGATAACCAGACTAACCGCGGGGTTGATCTCCGCCTCTTAACAGGCAGTGTCTGAAAAAAATGAGAACGGAGTGTCTTCACAGAAGTTTTACTCTGCTATATGCGGGATATAGCGTAAAGCTAAAAAAAATTAAAACATAAATAATTCCCGTTTATTGTTAAAGCAATATTTCTATACGATTTGCAATCCAGGTCAGCCAGAAGGATTAGAATAGATCCTCGGGGGCTTAGTACAAATAAATCCTCGAGAAAACTCTTAATAAAACATCCCATAGCGGCAAGTATCTATAGCCTGCAGAATATGGGTATATGTTCCTCCTATTCAAGGAAAAACTAATGGTGGCTATAGATTGGAAAAGCTTATTTTATTATTTAGGAAATACTTAATGTTTATTTGAAATGTATGGAAAAATGTTTCTTTTTGTATTTTTTATAAAGTAAATATTTTTTTTTAATGTTAAACAGTACTGCTCTGAGATGAGAAACTTTAATATATTTTTATCCGGTTTACCGGTTTTTTTTTGCTTTACTTGATCGTAGGTCAAAACTAGTAATTGAAATCTTAGCCCATTCATGTTTAGTGATAGGCTTGAAATTTGTTATATACTTTTAGTTTTGATGACAATACGATAATATATAAGAACAGTCTATACTTTAGACTCTATAGGCTTACTAATCTAAGATGGCGGCTGCTTCAAAATGGCAGACATCATATTCTTTTAAAATACCCTTGTCGTGAGTATAAAATGAAAGATTTAGTAGCAGTAGATACAGAATAAAAAAATATCGTAAAAAATACAATTACTTTTGTTTTTTCAAATATAAATCCGCAGTTATACCTAAACAAACATTACAAGTAACATATTTTTACTATACACCTATACTCGAAAGAAAAATAGTGGCGATCCCCTCACATGACAGGAGTGCCCTTGTTTCCGGATTTACGGCAATACGCTTTCAGAAGAACGTGTTGATATTATTTTTTGATAAGTTTTCTATTGAATTTGGGTCTTTGGTTTGTTTGTAGTAGATAATTATATATATATATATTGTTTTTTGTGTTTTTTGTATGTTATGATTATTATCTAATAGTTGTTGATACGATTCTCAGTACGGTCGTGGCATGAAATATTTAAAAGCTAGAATCAAAGATAACCTAACAGAGTGTGTTGACACTACGTACTTTAAAAACCTTTGTAAGTCAAAGTGTTATTTCACACCTAGGAAAGAAACATATTTTTTTAGTAACTGTATAAGAAATTGAAAGTAGCAGGATTTTAATCCGCTTCTCTTGCAAACCAATGGACTCCAAGAGTTTCCAAAATGTTTTACGGTTTTCTAAAAGAAAAGGAGAAAAGTAAGATATATTTCTCTAGGAACTTACTAAATGTGGGTGCACACAGTTCGAAAACTACTTCTACGTTAAAGTAGTATTAGTAGTAGTATACAAAATAAGATTTTAAACTAACAAAGTTCTCGTCCCACAGGGAGCAAGTTTCGTGTTACAAGAAGGATTCATTCGTTAATTTTGCAAAGGCTAATTTTAGTTTATGATGATTACTAATATTTATAAGGGAAGTGAAGTACGACTAACAGTGATATTTATTTATCAACATTTCTCTAGAGAAAAGGGATTCCTTTTGATTTTTTTTTGTTGATTTATGTTAAATAGAGAGTGTGGTTATATCTTTCCGAGAGACCCTAATGTTATCTCTATCTTTCCGCTTTTCCCCCAACTATTTCTAATTGGGTGTTAAGCAGCGGAACTTAACTCTGCAAAATAGTTATACTACACTTATATTGTATTTGTTGAAACCTTTTACTTTTTAATACTAAACTTCATTTTCCCAATTTTTATACGAAATTTCATTTCCGTAATCTACAGTGAACCAGTTTCATAAAGATAGAGTCATAACATTATCATTTATTACTATTACCTTTAAGCTCGTTAAAGTATATCGTGACCGCAATCATATTTACAAAGGAACTAAAAGTAGCAAAAAATATACTTTTCTTTTAAATTTCACACTGTATCCTGAACATAGCAGGGTAGGCTAGGGAACCTGTGAACTTAACCTAACAACTGGGAGCTTATAACCTATGCGCTAAACCATCGTCGTACTTAAGGTTAAAAAAATGTTAAGATAACAAAATATATATATTAAAACAAAGAAAATTTTTCTCTCTTTCGTTTTAGATACATAGTAGGTATATGTATGTAAAACTTTCATAAATAACTTAATAAGCTTAAAACCTTATACTGATTATGTAATACAGTGTGAATCTTGTTGAACAATCGAATATAAAGTTTGTAATCAGTACTTCTGCTTAAACTTAGAATGTGTAATTTGATAAACTTACTAAGACGTATTCTATGGTTAAGTTAAATAACTTTGCTACAATAAATTTAAATTCTTTATTTGTTGCGAAAACTAAGATGTAACAAAATATCAGCTTAGGCAGAGATCATATAGGCAGAGGGAACCTGGAGGGAACCACTCTATTCCCCACTTTCTGCCGAATTCTTCGAGGCATTGTGTATTGAGTGGCGAAACTAAATTGTTTTATTTTGAAAATATAGAAATCCAGATTATTTAATAATATTTTATGACTGTAGTTAAATTAATTTATAGAAACATCTTCGAGTAATTCTAAAGAAACTCTTGAAAATTTGCAGAATAATAATAAATATTGATATGCATCTTAAATTTTCCAAGTAAAGGATAATAATAAACATATTTCAACAAACCAAATCGTTGAAAGATAAAAGGAAAATTCAATTTACATCTATTCATCGTGACTGCTGGTATTGTAATTACTAAGTCCCAATTATAGCTATTCGATCTCAATTCTCTATATATTTCAATGCCGTTTTGTTTTCTTGTTTACTTACTTTATATTTAGGTATATCTCTTTTCTATTTAGATGTCTTTTTTTCTACTAATTTAAGACTTTTTTCTTTTAATTTCGATGGCGTCTGTAACGCGACGGTTGCTAGTTCGATCCCCACTCAAGGGAATGAATTATTACTTATTAAATTTATTTTTTTTTGCTCTGGCAGCAAGACAAAAAGCCCAGCGTACCGTATGCCTGAAGCTTCACATTGTATCCCGCAGATAGCAGAATAGACAGAGGGAACCTAGTGTTAAGACACTCCGTTTCCCATTTTCCGCCAAATTTTTCGTGACATTGCATGTTGATTGGCGGAACTCAAAGCCGGATTTTTCCTTGGTCCCAGAACGAAAAAATGAAAATATTAGTAAATAATAATTAACTCCACGATTGTATACGAGTATATTATGCAATGCAGATACCAATTTCAACTAAAATTTTGTTTATAAATTTCTCCAACAAATCTCCATTACTCGTAATTGTGAACAAGAATAATGTATTCTATTCTAATAATGTGTTCCATTATTAATGTTAATTGCTACAATTAGTGCTAAACACGAGTAATCCTACATATATACATATATTACCACGTCGATGCTTAATTGAATTTAGATGTAAATAGTAAATAAAACTATATTAATATTGGCATGGCCTTGAAAGTATTGTTATGCAAATAATGGGGGTTCGAATCTTATGGAAAAAATATATTTGAAATATAAGTCGTTGGGGATATGTAAATTACATGTGTGTGTGTTAAAAATACAATGTGTACAATTGTCACACATGTGTGGATGTGACATCGTATGTGTGGAAGTGTCAACATATATGTGGATGAGCAATCACATGTGTAAATGTTTTACCAGATATATGGATGTATCGACGCACATATGAGTTATGTGTATGTTTTATCATTTGGTCACCAGTGTATACCTACATGTGTAAATTTATGTCACACATGTGTAACACACGTGTTGTTCATTAGATTATACAAGGCGAGTGTACACGTGTGTATATTTTCTTATTTATTTATTTTTTTTCTGTGTGTAATGTATATTTCTTCGCAATCAAATCCACATCCACATTCCTTCCCTTAAAATACTAAAAGATTATTATACGTTTAATACAACACAGCCAAAGTAAATTCTAATCAACAAACCATTATTAATAGCCCAACGCCATATGCCGCCATACCATGGAGCTCGGCAATTACTCGCGACGTGTTCATATACGAGTATACCTTCATTTATCAACTTTTTTGTTTGTTTCACATTATTTGGACATGAGTGATTTTAGTCTTTTATCCTTGTATTGTGAGGTGTTTATGATGAAGAGCGAAGCTAGTAATTCTGAACGTAATTCCTAATTGAGGTTCTGGCGTTAAACGAGACTTGTGGATTCGAATCCCAATCGAGGGAACTATTTTTTTTACACACATGTCCTGTAAACTGGTTGAAATGTGGGGAACCGAGTGCAGTAACACTAGGTCCCCCTGCCTTCTCCCTATATGCGTGATATAGCGTGAAACTGTAGTTATAAATAATGCTTAATTTAAGATCGCTATGTTTGTCTCTGAAATTTCGAAGTATATTATAAAAACTTCAAACATTAATGCTTTTATGATCCGCCATTTTATTTGAACGTGTCGTTAAAGTGAAATGTCCGCATAAAAGTTCAAGCCTTCGCAAGTAGTACTTGAAGTAATTAACACATTACGACGTATTACCACGCTACTTGTTTTCATAAAAAAATATATAATTGGAATTTTTTACTAACTTCACGCAATTCCCGCATTTTTCGACGTAGGCAGAAATTTTAATGATAAGAAATTCCTAATCTGTATTTTATACCCATTTAGAGATATTCCAAGTTGGCTGGTGGAACCTAAAGCTGCATATTGTTGGTTATGGCTAGATGTTATTTATATAAACTTTCAATTCAATGAAATTTAAACTTTTTGAACCGACACCTATTAGATTTAGTTAACTTAAAAAAATATATAATATAAAAAAAAACGAGCAATAAACCTACCTGTACTGTGTACCTGTAGCTTCTCTGGCGGCGGTGATCACTTACCATCAGGTGACCCGAACGCTCGTTAACCTTATCTTTTCCATACAAAAGTATCAATCTCCTAGAAGTATCTTATAGTTACTACAATTCCAATCTTCTAGAAGTTTCTTGAAGTTAGTCTTATACTATATATGTAGGTACTTATTAAGCTGTATAAACGTTATATTAACTTTAACTACACGTCATGTTTTGCCTGTAAAGTTTCTTGTGTACGATAACTTAAAGGTTTAATGACATGGAAATTGTAGCTTCCATTGATTATTAAATAAAAAGTCTTTACGCTTACGTGGTTATTGCAAGTAAATATATATTTATATATAATAGTATAGTGTTTTTGCTTGCTTCGTAGTGGTCAATTAGACACGTAAAAAATGGTAAAAATCTATATATTTATACTATTTTAAAGTTTGTTTAACTCAATCTGAACATTTTCAATACAATTGTATATTTTTTTAGCTTTACGTCATTTCAAGCACAAAGCAGGCTAGGCCTAGTGTTAAGACACTCCGTTCTCTATTTTCCTGAATTTTCGAGGCATTACGTTGAACCTAACCTAACCGACACCATCAACACTATTTACAATATCCAAAGCGAATTCCCTATAACAGAGGAACAATTCGCAACAAGTATATTACTACGATCCAAAGCCATTTGCATTAGTATGACAAACGAGCGTCACGCAACTAGGTCAGGACCAGAGGTGCAGATAGCTGGAAGCGTTCCAGTAATTATATAATAATTATAAGGAAAATTCTTATATTAAACTGTGAAAGATTTAAATTAAAATTATACAATGTTTTCACAGCTAATTGTTTAGAAATTTTAATTACAGTATTCTCTGTTGTAATTTAAAATTGTATTACTGTTTCACAAAGGACCACTTGACAATTGAATTGTGTGATGACTAAAATACAATACAAAATTGATACTTATTAAGAATATCGATTTTATATTGGAACTAGCTTTTATGCTGCTAGGTTCCCTGCCTTCTCTGATATATGCGGGATAGAGCGTGAAACTAAAACAATATATAACAAGAAACATATCTAGTTAGTATCTATTCAAAGCACAGGTGCGATACGCCTGTATGTAACGGTCCCCGCTGTTTTGGTAATTACGCAGTCGGTTACATTTCATATGCTTATGTTGCCTGTTGGTTTAATAAACATTTAACTATAATTAAACCTATCTTTGTAATTTATAGAAGGCTTAATTAAAGTTAAAATTGAAACGTGATTGAGGCCGCCGTGGCGAAGGGTTACAAGTAATGCGATGGTTGTGGGTTCGATCCCCACTCGCGGCAATGAATTATTATTTATTAATATTTTCATTTCTTTGCTCTGGTATTCTCATTCGGCAGAATGTGGAGAAAGGAATGTCGTAACACTAGGCTCCCACTGCCTACCAAATTTAACTTAACATTACTTAGTCTATATAAGGAACAAAAGTTTATTTTTGCCAACAACTCATGTAAAGCAACATTATAACAAAGAAACACAAGAACTCTCTCAGTATAGCGTCTACTGTTTTCAATATAAATTCTACCTTAATTTTAGTCTATAAAGTTCGCGTACGTAGGTTGGTATATACATAAGTACGTACTATATACGAGTATATTTGCTTACTCTACATGAATGAAGAATCAATAAAATTGTATTTATTTATATTTATTACTTTTTATTAATTATTATTAATTATATTTAAAGCACGATTTTTTTCTGTGTCGAAATTAAGTCAACTTAAAGTTTAATTAATATTTTTCCGAATCTGTCGGAATCCCCCCCACTTCTAAAAACAATAAACCCTAATCCGTTTATACCTAAATATATGGAGCAATGAAAACAGGTTCCTCAACACCAATCCAATAACCCGAGATCTAAAGAAGGTCCCCAATATCTCGTGTGATCTAATTTTCAGCTTCGTCGCTTTCCACCGTCACCGTCTCTCATATGTCATTCACACTCAATTAAATTATATGCATACAATATAGCGTCGATACTCAGACCCTTTTACGGTTTAGTGGACGGTAGGTTCAAAAGGTATTAGAGAATGTAATTATTTATGTTTTCTATATATTACGAGTATATATGTGGCGTAACGGAAAGCCGCGCCTTGCCTCGTTAGCAGAGCATAAAAGAATGATAGAAAGAGAATGAAAGTATTAAATATTTCATTTTCGCGTATGGGAATCGAACTCACAACCTGTTGCGTTTATAGTCGCACGCTTGTGTCTCTGTGCCACGACTGACTTCAAATATTTTTTGACAAAATTTTATTAATTAAGTCTTGTTAAGAGCCGATTCGATTTTGCGAATGAATATGAAAAAATGTAAATATTTTTTAACATAACAGAATAACAATATAGGTACAAAACGTGTTTTAAATTGAATTTTCTCCACGGGGACTCGCTTGGACTTCAATTGTTTACCGAGATTGTCGATTCAGCCCGCGGGCGTCCTGTTTGTGCTTGCCGCGTTGGTCCATACCTCAAACCTTGAAGTAAACGATTTGTTTTTTTTGTTTTAGGACCGAGTACAAGTAGGAGAGGAGAGAGAAGTCATTAGGCTCTCTGTGTACCATTGATTTATTAAATATTAATATCTTTTTTTATTATATATCTTACCTTATCTTAACTTACTTTATGTATGAATGTAGCTTAACGCTATATCACTCATAACCAAATAATAGGGAATGTTGAAACCGAGTGTTAAAACACTCTGCTTCTGCTCAATTTTCGGGATATTGCGTGCTAACTCACCGAATTTTGTTTACTAGAAATGTAAATGTAAATAATTTATTCCCTAAGTGAAAATTGAACCTGCAACCGTCGCGGTTGTAACCAGACTTCGTGGTAGAAGGATTTTTTTTATAAATATTAGAGCTATTGGGTATAGACTTACAAGCTATATTGATTTTAAAGCAAATTCAAGTTAGAATCTATTCGACTTTAGTTTGACAGCTTTAGGAAGGCTTCAGCAAGTGTCGGTGCTATGAAATCGGAAATATTAGCAAACTAGGTTGGATAATCTTTCTCTGTTTCTGTTGGACAGTTCCAGAGTGAGATTAGGAGTTAGTTTAGGAGACATTTCTCCTAATATTTCTTTTTTTGTAATAAAAAAGTAAACCGGCAAAAAATAGTAAAGCATAAAATCGAAACGTTTTTAAATTAAAGTATATAGATATTACTTTAAGAACATTTTAACATAATTTAAAAACTTATTGTGATCACGAGGGTGTGAATGTATATCCAGTGTCAAATATTTCATTTTCATAAATGGGAATCGAACCCACAACCAGTCGCGTTTACAATCACACACTTGTGCCCCTGTGCAATATTACAAAATTGTATGAAAGGTTAATTACTTAAAGTAAACTACTCAATCCTCGCTCCTCTAATACCTCGTTCTTGCAGAGCGTCTGCCTCTAGCAATTAATTTTCCAATCACCTCCAAAGAAATACGTTTGTACCTAGTTACTGACTAATTTTAGATTATAATTGGTTTTATATTTGTTAAAGAAATTAATTCAAGTCTTGAAAATCAAAGACAAAGCCCGTCGTTGAGTTCCGTGGCTCAGCACGCAGTTCCTCGATAATATGGCGGAAAATGGGAGCCGGAAGTATTGTGATGGGGTGTCTTAACACTAGGTTCCCAAGTTCCCAGGTTCCACTTACCCGGCTATGTACGGGATACAGCGTGAAGCTAAAAAAAGCTTTATCATTTAGCAGGGTAGGCAGAAAAACCAGTCGGTAATTAAATAACGTTACCACGTGCACCGCTCGTGTTTGCGTTACAAAGGGCATGATATTTCTTTAACCTTTAGCTTTTGTAGTTTAATTTCACTTTGGCGTAGAGCTTTTGTACTTACGCTCTACTCTTGGCATTTAAATCAAATTTTAATTTTCAGTCAAAAGATAAACAAATGTAGCTTTTTTTCAGCATTTCTTTAAATAAGCATATTAATTGTTGTTTAAAGAAAAACAAATTTGAGCACTCGCGGCGCAGTTTTGGACTGTAGTCGCGACAGTTGTGGATTCGAATATTACTTTAGACAATGAAGCTAATTTTATTTTCATTTCTTCGTTCTGGTAACTAAAGTTAGTGCCTGTTGATCCTCGCTGCAACCATGACATGCAAGGTCTTGAAAATTTTGTAAAAGTCGGCAACGGACTCCTTTAATACGAGGTTTTTCTGCATACCATGCATATAGCATATATGCAAGATATAGCGTAAAGCTTAATAACATTTTAGTTTAAAGTTCTAAATCCCCTTTTTTCTGGAATACGTGAAAATTAAAAGGCTAAACTGATGATGGGTTTTTTAAATTTGAATATTATATGGTTTTCTACATAACATTTAGATCTTATTCATAGAAAATTACAATTAATTATAGCAAAACATTTTCTTTATAATTTGTAGAACTGTTCCCAAAACAGGTGTTGAAATTTATACGAAACAGTCCTATTTGCGAGTCGCTGGTTAAATATTGCAATACCCGGCTTCACCATTAAGTTTGTTATATATGGCTACCAGTTCCCTATCATTATGTAGGTTAGTAGGCATGAAATCTATGGAAACTAGTTTTTAATATATATGGAGTCGAAAGTAAAAAATTGTATTTTTTATTGTTATTTTCTACTGCTTATAAGAGTAGTCTTCGATTATTTAGATGCTTAAAAACGTTTAAACAACTTTTGAAATTTTCAAAAAAGTAATTAAAACTCCCCCCTTCTTAGTAGTTCAAAAGAACAATAAAAACTTTTACGATTTTTGAGAAAGCAAAAGATACTCGTACATCGGCATAATTGATTTATTTCCATCTTCACTCTTAATTCCATATAAAGCAGTGTTCAAGAGAAAAATTCTAAATTCTGGATTATCAATACTTTTTTGATTTATTGTATAAGAGTGATCGAACTCTGAACAATCCCTACAGGCAGACACTGTCCTTCTACGCTATAGCGATCTTCATTGAATTATTATTTATCTTCGATTTCTACATCATTATTGCACCAAAACAGTTTATGTTCAATAATACATAATTATGCATTATTGGAAAATTAAACCTGAAGTTACAATACTTGTAATAATATTTTAATATTAATTTCCGAGTGAAAATCACACTTTATCGAATATTATCCTCAATTATGCTTGCCGCGCCGTACGTATATAATTAAAATTTATATATAATAATTACTTATATGTCGGAAATAAAAGGCGTAATAGATATTAAAAATAAACGAGTAGA
>JAEBDU010007001.1:0-11732 GCA_016802625.1 Heliconius numata | reverse complement strand
TAATATTTAACCAGCTCACAATTTTCTTAAATATTAACAATTGTTTCCATAGTGAGCAATATGGTTTCACCAAAGGTAGGTCAACTACGGATGCGGGTGCTGCACTCCTAAAGCACATTTATGACGCATGGGAGAAGTCACAGAATGCTATTGGAGTGTTTTGTGATTTATCCAAAGCCTTTGATTGTGTAGACCATGTAACTCTGTTGTTAAAACTAAAACATTATGGTATACAGGATACTGCTCTTGATCTTATTGCCTCATATCTAAACCGAAGAATCCAGAAGGTTAGTATAAATAATGTAAAATCATCTGGATCTCCTCTAAAGATGGGCGTTCCACAAGGATCTATACTTGGTCCCCTTTTATTTCTTCTTTATATTAACGATCTGCCTTTTTATGTGAAGAACATATGTGATATTGTACTTTTCGCGGATGATACCTCTTTAATATTTAAAGTTGACAGAAAAAAAATAAACTATGACGAAGTGAATAGTGCATTATCGCATATTCTTCGTTGGTTTGATGTTAATAATCTAATGTTAAATGCTAAAAAAACGAAATGCATCGAGTTTGCTTTACCAAATGTTAAAAAACATAATTTTAATCTAATAATTAAAGGAGAACCTCTTAATGTGTCGGAATCAGCTATTTTCTTAGGTGTTACTATAGATTCCAAACTCCAGTGGAACGCTCATCTGGAAGCACTTGCAGATAAACTCAGCTCTGCCGCGTTCGCTATTAAGAAAGTAAGACAAATGACGGACGTTGAAACTGCCCGACTAGTCTACTTTAGCTACTTTCATAGTATTTTATCTTATGGAATGCTGTTATGGGGCAGTGCTTCAGATATCAATTCAATATTTATTCTCCAAAAAAGAGCCGTAAGATATATTTATAATCTAAGAGCTCGAGATTCTCTGCGAGATGTTTTCAAAGATGCAGGTATTATTACAGTTGCTTCCCAATTTATATACTATAATATTCTCTTTGTCCGACAAAATATACATTGTCATAGAAAAAATAGCGACAGTCATAAGATAGGAACGAGAAATAAAGATAAGATTGTTACACCAAGTTTTCGCCTCCAAAAAGTTAATAAATCTTTTATGGGGCTGAGTATACGTGTATATAATAAAATTCCGCAGTGTATTCTTAGTTTGCCACTACCAAAATTTAAAATATCTGTAAAAAAAATTCTAACAAGTAAAGCTTATTACACTGTTCAAGAATATTTAGAGGATAAGCATGTATGGAATTAATGTCTATTGAATGTCGGGCAGGACAGCTGCCAGCTAATGTAATAGTAAAATATACCATTGACTTTGAAAAGAGCAACTGTTGAGTTTCTTGCCGGCTCTTCTCAGCAGAACTGCCTTCCGAACCGGTGGTAGCTTTTTGTTCACATGTACATTCGACGATTCAAAAGTGCTTTTATAGTTTATTTGAATAAAGAATATTTTGAATTTGAATTTGAATTACTATTTTATAGTATATATATATATATCTTGGACGGCCTCCAAGAGGGGCGGGTTCAAATCCCGCTATGTTAATTTTTTTATAAAATCAACTTCACACTGTATCCCGCACACAACTGGGTAGGCAGATTAAGGCACTTAAGACACTCCTTTCCCCATTTTCCGTCGTATTCTAGAGGCGGTACGTGTTGTGTAGCGAAGCTCAACGCCGCGATTTGCCTCGACACCAGAGCGAAGAAATGAAAATATAAATTTAAATAACTATTACAATTCCTCGAGTGGGGATCGAACCCACAACCAGTCGCATTTACAGACACACAGACTGGGCTACGACTGGCCCCTACTTAGTACTCGTAGGCCAGTCCTATAGTGTAATAATTCTCATTTAAAATGTTAATTAAAACAAAAAAAGTGTTAATTGTTAATAACATTGTTGAAGCATTGTTCGTGTTATTTTTTTACGGATTGATGGTTCATTGTTGGAGTTAAACGCTATTATAATAATTCTATCGATTCTAGTTGTTGATAATTATAATTAACTTTAATTAATTTTACGTATAAAAATAAAATAACTAAGGTTTTTAACTAAGTCGTTTTGTTTTTAAATTGACAACATTTAGAAAAATGAAATTAGCTAACTATTAATAGTTTTAGAAAACGTTTAAAAATTCTAACGTATCGGGACTCAAACCTGCGCTCCCTGGAAACTGTCCAAACCATAACATAAATCACTTCCTTTTAGTTATTCCGTAAAAAAATAATAAGCTAAACTTACCTACAAAGTTTTCCATACATACTTATCTACGCATATAGGGAGAGATATACAAAAAAAAAATACAGTACCTGAAACAAAAAGACAAAGATAGATAAGAACAAAACACAATTAAACAACACTTAGTGGTAAATGTAAAGATAAATGAGATATTTTTAAAAAGAAAACCGAGACAATATAGTGGAGGGGTGGGCCGTCACCTCTTATCACATTGATAACGTTATCAGCGATGCCGCCTACACGCAACAGGTTCATTCTCAATCAAACTGAAAGGACATACCGTTGAAGGACATTGATAAGGTTTTTTATATATAAATCTTGATTACTATTTAAATATTAATTTATAGAAATGACAAGCGAAATTATCAGAATTCATATACAAATTTTCATTCACATATCAGGATAAGAGAGGCAGAGGGAATCCTAGCGTCGACCACTTCCCGCCGAATTCTGGAAGCTTTGCGTGTTGAGTGGTGAAACTCAATACCGCGCTTTGCCTCGTTATCAGAGGAAAAAAAATGAAAAAACATATTACAATTTTCATTTCCCCTAGTGAGAATTGAACTCACGACCTCGAATATTATTGTTTTTTTTTTAATTTACTTAATATTCAATATTATTTCAAAGAATAAACATATTGTATTGACTTTTTTCATTATTAAAAAAAAAATGTCAACGACCCGTGCCGTATGTTACGCGATATGGCCGGTGTTCGGGGCCATTTTTGATTACAGTAATTGTTTTAATAGGTGTATTAATTACAATTAAGTTAAATAACTAAGGTTAAAATAGGGATATATTAAATGACTGAAACGGACCTGGCAACTGAAAAAGAGAAAAGTTAATGTATCACAGTGCCTTAAAATATATAGAGAGCTACTATACTTTTTTTTTATTTATCTTATGGATGGAGAAGAATTTTAGAAAAAATATGGTTTATTCATAAGGTTTATTGAATAATGGTACAAAAATGAAATACAAAATTTAGAATTTTCGACACTATAAAATATAACATTTTCCATATTACTGCCATTATAACATATTTAATTTATCGCCAGCTAAATAATTTGTTTTAAAGCTCATAAATAAAGGTTAAGTTGTAAAACTGTACTCATACTTCTTACATTGAATTTGACGTATTGACTTTTGTAACCAGCAGTAACATCATTATATGTAATATTTTTTTAGAAGTTTTTATTAGATTCCCGCATAACCCGCAAACCTAGTGATAACACTGAACAGCAGAATCCGGCAGCAAATGGGAAACAGAGTACGAGTATCTCAACACTAAGCTCCCACTGCCTATCCCGCTAAATGCGGGATACGGCGTGAAATTAAAAAAGTACCCATATATCTTGTACACGAGAAGGCTCATTATAATATCGACACAAGCTTAATAAGAAACGTCAAGTCTTATTTCCTAGACTATAGCGAACCAACTTCTAAGCTGTGAATCATTATTACGTAATAACTTGTTAGTTTGCATATTGGCAAGTATTAATATACTTTATTTTTTTATACGAAGCCAGTCGTGGCGCAGGTGTACTATGTGTGACTGTAAATACGACAGGGTATGGGTTCGATTTCCACTCGGACTACTGAATTATTTTCATCTTCTCACTCCGGCCATTAACCACTCAAATTGGAATATCTCGAAACTAGGTGGAAAACAGAGTATCTTAACACTACGTTCTCTCATCCAATTATATGCCTGATATATGTGGAATATGGCACGAGTATCCAAATTACTTTAAATATAAAAAATAAAACATATTACACGTTTTTCGTTGAAGTCGGTAAATATAATTCCCCTACAAGCGATGTGCGGTGACCGTTAAATTTCTAGAGCAGTCAACTCTGCGGGATAGAACAAATTGCAACAGTCAGAACTTGATTCCAAGCTTTGTTATGTTTTAGTTAATCTAAACTTACTTTAAAACAGAATATAACTTTAAAATAATATTATTTTTCATATACCCAATATTAAAAGATACTTTTTTCAGCTTCACTCTGTATCCCGCTTATAGCAAGGTAGGTAAGCGAGAACCTAGGTATGATTCCCGCTCAGGTGATTTTTTTTTAATATCTGGTAGGAAGACAAAGAGCGGCGTTGACTACTGCCATTTAAGACGCAATGCATCGAAAATTGGCCAGAAAATTGAACCTAGTTAAAACACTTCGGTTCTCCACTTTCCGCCGAATTTTAACTGGCAGATCTCAACGCCGCGATTTTCCCTTGTGCCAGCCACGACGGCCTCAATATTTTAAGTTGATAGCGTGATGTAGAAATAGATAGATACAACTAGGGTAGACCCTGGCAATGGCCAGGATTAATGCCAAGAGGAAGAAGAAACACCTAAAACTATTAAATGAGTGACTGATCCTTTGGGGAGTGGCTGTTGCTAGTAGAATTTTAGGCATGCAAGATGAATGAAGGATTTTTTCCACTATACATGGAAATGCTATGGTAATAATGTTCACAGTATGCACAAAGAAAACTTACCTTTTGGTCTATTTGAATACTTGGCAGTATTAAAACGATATTACTTATGAAGTAAAGCTGATATATATATTCTAAAACATATATATATTTAACTAGCGGCCCGCTCGCGGTTACACCCGCGTGAACTATGTTATTATTAATTTCTGTCTCCATGACTACGTCCTAGTGACGTCTGTGCAAAATTTGAGACTCCTAGCATTTTTGTAGTAACGAAGTTTCATACAAACTTTCGACCCCAAAACAATACCTTAGAAGTCTCCCGAAAGACTCCCGTCTTAGCGAGCACCTATGTCCTATAAGTGAGTCCTATGCAAAATTTGAGATTCCTATCACATGTAGTTTCTGAGATTTCGTGATGAGTGAGTGACCTTTCCATTTTATATATATAGATTAGTAGGTATTATACCCTACTTTCAAGAACCAAAACAATGTTTTCACATTCGAGTAAGAATTTAAGAATTTATTTTTGTGATTAGTTAAGTTGGGAGCAGAACTAGGCTCCCAGGTTCCTCCTGCCTATCTGCTGCTATATGTGGAAAAAAATAAGAAAAGAAGTGTAAGAGATGTTTTTTCCGAAATTCCTAAGAGAACGGGATTCCCCATCACACATTTTAAAATTCCCGCAAACAAAACCGCAGGCAACTACTAGTTATTAAAAAAAAACCACTATCAACCTGTCACGTGCACAGGCTACAGCGCTTTCGAGGTGAAGGTTGTGCCAGAACAACATATGGTGGCTCGAGAAATGAGGGCGAACTAATTTGTAGTTGATTTATGTTTTACTGAATCAATAAGAAATAAGTTAAATAATTACTTTTTATACATTATTTACTGTTTTGTAAAGTAGAGCATGGATAAATTGTTATATAAACAAAGAAATGTTAATCTATTTGTACATTTGTTTCTACCTCCAAAACGTAAGAACTAATTTTTGTGGCATTTTTTTTTTATTTAAGGGGCTTTGAAGAATAAGAATTATACGAAGATTACAGTATTTTTATTTAGATGATGTAAATATTACGTAATATGATAATTAATTATAATTACAGCTATTAAAAAAAATTGTCTTGATGTCAGGAATTCTTAGATTTCGTAATTATTTCATATTTAACGGATAGGTCAAATTTGATAATTATCACATTATATTTTTTAATATGATATTTCGTACTTTTTTTATAGAGGCCAGTTGTGCGACTGTTATCGCGATAGGTTGTGGATTTGATTTCTCACTCTATTTTCATTTCCTCACTATGACAACGAGGTAAAGCGCGGCGTTCTACTCCGGTAATCAACACGCAATACCTTGAGAATTGGCAACGGAAGTGTCTTAATGGCGGATAGAGTGTCTGACATTAGATTCCCAGATTCCCTATGCCCATATTAAGAAATCAAATAATTGATTTCAATCTATATAAAACGTATCTAACAATCTTTAAGTATATAATTGTCAAATCTAAATCTATAATTAAAAGCGTCTTAGTACTTACCGTTTTAAATTACAAAATACTTTGCCTATTATAGAATTTGACCTTGAAACAAAAGAGATTGAAGGTCACGATAAGTGT
The DNA here is from genome assembly GCA_016802625.1 of Heliconius numata. Classification (NCBI taxonomy): domain Eukaryota; kingdom Metazoa; phylum Arthropoda; class Insecta; order Lepidoptera; family Nymphalidae; genus Heliconius; species Heliconius numata. Next base: position 5,414 of record JAEBDU010007001.1, on the reverse strand, counting down.
AACTGATAAGAGTTATCAGTGCCATTTCACGTTAGCGCCCATTCGTCATTGTCCTGAATACATAGTTAATTAATTCGTGCTAACGAATGAAACAATTTAGAAAATTTACATAGAAAAATATGTTAATAAGTTTATTTAGATTTGTTTGTTTTTTGAATTGGAAAATTTTCTATTTAGAGGTTATTATTATTACAATTGTACGAACAGTTAAAACTAAATATAATTGATGATATATAATATAATTATTGTGTTTAACTTTAATAGACAAAAAAAGGAAACAGATTCGATTCTCGCGCAGGGGATTTTTATTTAACATCTGGTAGGAAGACAAAGAGCGGCGTTGACTTCTGCAATTCAAGACGCAATGTCTTGAAAATTAAACAGAAAGTGGAAACGGATTGTCACACCAGGTTCCCCCTGCCTAGTCCTGCTATAGGCGAGATACCGCGTAAAGCTATAAAAATGGAAATATAATTTTGGATGTCAATTATGTATTCTTTTATTGTATTCGATATATTTACCCAACGTATTTATATATATTGTATTTATACAAAGTTTATATTATATTTGTATGCACAAACAACGACGACGATTGACGACGCATTGAGTGCAACAAAAATAACTGCGCGTGCGCCGCGTCCTATACGACTTTCTGATACTGTATAAGGTATAAACTAAAAGCTGATAAGTGATCAAGAAAATTAAAAAAACAAAAAGAAACAGAGAAAAAGGAAAACTCCTTGCGGCATTATTTTTATAGATAAATCCTATCAAACATAATTATTATATTTGAAAATATCACTTTTTAATTTTTGGCAAAAACTCATTTGTTTTTAATTGTATTAGGCTTTCATAGAGTTAAAACTGTGCTTTCATTTAAAGTGGCGATGACAAAAACACTGTAGTATATAGCGAGAATAGGAGTACAGACCAGTCGGGGTGCAGGACCACTAGTTGTGAGTTCGATTCCCACTCCAGGAATTAAAATATTTATTTAAGGGAATATCTTCAGTTTTCCTACTTTTCTATGTGCGGGATACAGTGAAAAAGAATATTAAGAAAAGGCATAACGTTTTCAACTTGCGCCCACGCACCGGTGCATACGAGAGGAGTCAAGGGCATCTGCATTTGCGTGCACGCACCAAGGCGGTGTGTATTTTTATCATGGGATTCTTTTAGCTTCTATCATAATATATTTTATAATAATGCAGTTACAAGAAAGATTATCTTAATTAGCTAAACCTATTTTGTTTTCTATTTTAAATAGTTATTTTATATTATTCTGCAATGATAACTCAAAATTCAATAGCTGGTAAATAAGAAATGTTCTAGAATAATTAAAGAAAAACCAATGTCAATTTGAAAGAGAAATCGGAAGCTTTGTAAAATTTTTTCTGATATATTCTTTTATTTTTTTTCATAGAAAAAATATTAGTGAAAAGAAGCTGGGTGGCAGAAATCATTATGAATAACTAGCAACTTACGCAGGCTTCGACCGCTTATTAAACTTATTGTTATATTATAGTCAAACTACACAAGAAAAACTACAGAATACAATTTCCGTAGTTTATAGGCTATGTGTTATCATGATGTGTAAGCTCTATTACCTACTGTAAAGTTTCATCTCAATCCGTTCAGTAATTTTTGCGATAAAGTGGAACAAACATTATATTAGTCGGATTTTTTCCAGAATAATAAAAATGAAAATCAGCTTCCTGCCGTAGGAAGGAACCTAGTGTTAAGACACTCTGTTCCCCATTTTCCACTGAACATAAAAAAAAATAAAAATAGCATTTTAGTATTGCATGTATACTACTATATTCAAAAGTCTTTTATTATAACGACAATTGTATCTTTTAGATTCTCGATGAACGCGAATAACTAAACGGTGACAAACGTTCTTCAGCCGGTACGTCGTGAATGTTAACAGAAAAAAAACAATGGAAAATGCATATATTATTGTGATACGAGACGTGATGTTTGTAAATAGTGAATTACTGCCATTTTTGTATAAGAACGAGTGTTTAATGGTTCGATTCGAAAGAACGCAGCTTTGCCCTTATTCCTGAGCAGCAGGGTAAGCAGAGAGACTCTTTAGATGTCTGGAATTCGGCTGTGAATTGGAGAACGGTGTGTTCTGACACAATGTTCTCTCTGCGTGCCGTGTAAATACGGGATCCAGCGTGAAGCTAAGAATATACGAGAGTAGTTAATTCAGATTTTAGATCGTACATTTAAATAAAACCGGCCAAGTCCGAGGCGGACACGTATTCGAAGGGTTCGTGTTCTTGTCTACAAATGGCACAAAAATAACGTTTGTTGTATGGGAGCCTGATTCTGCGTTTAAGTACTTGCTGTTGATGAGATACAGCCTGGTGACAGACGGACAAATATATAGAAACAGACAGAAGGAACGAACAGCAGTGTCTTAGTAATAAATAGGGCCTGGTCAGGAGTACCAACAGAATTCGTCTTTGAATCATAGGTATATGACACATTTAAAATAAGTTATTTAATGTAAATAAGTGTTTTCCCGGCTTAGTAAGCTAAGTAAACACATTTGTTTTTGTGGGTTTTGTCACTTAAATATTAATACATTATGCAAATATGGGAAATATTCATATCTTCATTTCCTTTCTTTCTCAACATAATTCCTTTTTTTTCAGCTTATCCCGCCTATAGCAGGCTAGGTAGAGAGAAACTAGTGTTAACCCACTCCATTCCTCACTTTCCGACGGATGAGGCAATGCGTGTTGAGTGGCAGAACTCAACGCCGCGCTTTACCATGCTATCAGAGCGAGTATTTTCTTTCTTCCTTAAAAATAATAAGACAAAATCCGGAAAATAAGTCAACATAAAACGTGGAATTTATAGTTTATTTATCATACAGCATTCGTAGTTCTCTAAAGTAAATTTTCGCTATTTTTTATGAAATTGAAACCAAAGTAGATACTTCTAAGAGAAATATTCAAATGCTTTCACAGTGCCGCTTCTGTACAAATTTTTAAAGTGCATTCATTTAGTATTGCACTTACAAACAAAATAGAGAGCCACTAGTCTAATATTAATATTGTAAATATTGCTTTTATAACGCATTGTGCTATGACCAATATGGCGCAGTGGAATATAAGTTTGGTTAAATGAAATTCAATTTCCACTGGGAAATTCATCATTTTCATATCCCCGCTTTGGTACATGGAGTGCGGCGTGGAGTTCCGCCATCTACCATATGTTGTCTCAAACTCGAGTAGAAAGCGGAGAACAGTATTGTGACACTAGATTCTCTTTGCGGGCTCTGCTATATACATTAAAATATGTAAGTCTAAAAAAAAGTCGTAGGTAATTATTATAGAAGCGTATCGACAAAACCACCATAAAGATTTTTTTTCTGTGTCATACTGTATCCTGAAAGGGAATCTAGGGTTAAGACAGTCCGTTTCCAACTTACCGAAATCTAACGCATCTAACCCTTTGCCTTATAGCGAGAGAGTAAATGAAAATATTAAATAATTAATTTCTCCGAGCGGGAATCGAACCCACAACCGCGTTTACAGTCCCCTGCGCCACCAAGGCCTATAGAATAGTATTCAATTAAAAAAAATACACAAAACTAGGATGACAGATTTGGATGCAGGATGCACGGATGCACAATGCATGTATTTTAGTCAATATATTTAAATATAAATATTATACGCGTGCTTTGACTATCAAATGTAGAGTCGTGACTTGAGAGCGTGAGATATCCTTCTGAATGTAAGTAAATACTCGTATGTATGTAAAATGACTAAGCTAGCATTGTATTGATAATGATCTCAAGTAATTGGGTGGTCTGTTAAGATTTAATAATTGCTTTGAGATTTAATAGATTAATTGTGTTTAAGGTCCGTTTTTATAAGTCGATCTCAAGTCTGAGATCGATTTTGAGATGCCGTTTTCATTTATAAAATTATGAATTAATAGCCACTTATAGCAGGTACATAGGCGGCCGAAGAAACATAGTTTCACGAAACTCCCTTCCATATAATCAACTAAGTTATACGTTCACACCACACCATCCTCATTTGTTATTAATATTATGATATAACCATTATAGGAAGTTAATAAATATAAAAAAAGGATTTAAATATATTACATTAATATACAAACATCAATAGCGCCGTTGGTTGATGCATAAATATTTTACAAAAAAAATTAACAATATGTAAAATTTATTAATATAAAACAAAAACCTAGTGTTAAAACACTTCTCCACTTTCCGCCGAACTTGGTTTCCGTCGAACTTTCGGTGGAATTCAACGCCGTGCTTTTGCCTTGCTGCCAGAACCAAGAAACGAAAATATTAATGAATAATAACAAATTCCCCTGAGGGGATATTGAACCCACAACTGCCACGTCACAGTCATACCTTGCCTCTATTAATAACATGTAAAATCCTCAAAGAAAATATCTACTACGCATTATATCAGCTCCTGACGTTACCACAAACTGGTTTGAACTGGTTATCTCATATGTCGTCTAGGCTAGTTATTGTAAGAAATATGATAATTGGACATTGTAAATTGAATGATTGTTGTATTGACTGAGTATTGAATTGAAGTCATTTCGTCATTTGTCATCGAACAAATTTCTAAAAAAAAAGTTTAAAATAAAAATTGAATTTAAAAAAGCAGATAAAATGGATTTAATGTTATATTGTAACGTTTTTCCCGTAAAGTATCTACCAAAAAGTTTATTCTAAGTTTTAAGAATACCTTTTTTTTCGGTTTCACGCTGTATCCCGCATGTGGCAGAATAGAGAGCCTTGTATTAAGACACTCTGCCACCCAATTTCCACCGAGTTCTAAAGGCGTGTTGACACCAGAACAAAGAAATGAAAACATTAATATTTAACCATTTCGAGTGAGAATCGAACCTACAACCTGTAGCAAACACGCTTACGACTGGCCTCAAATTAAAAATACAAAACTTGACAAAATAATAATAGGCACTTAAAAATAAATAGCAACCTATTTTAAAACGCGAATTATACAGTCAACCAGTGTTAAATACCGAGAGGCTTACAAAACGAGGTAATTACGAAACAACCTCAACACAGGGGACCAAAGTGACACTAGGGGAACCAGACCTGGCGCCTTTAGTACTTAATAGCATATTAATTATTGAAATAGCCTCGCGAGCGAGCAACAATAACAAAGGAAGATGCAAATTGAATTCAACTTCATTTTCTTATGCATTAGAGAAGAAATTGAAATGTTATATGTATAATTCTAAGAGCTGGCGCGCACTGGTGATTTATATTTATTGTTCTTTATCTATGGCGTTCTGAGCGTGCCAGTTCAGCACTAATCACTTTGCCAATTTCACGTTTGTTAGCGGTAGTATTCATTATGAGTTTATAGTAAAAATGTGAATAT
>JAEBDU010007000.1:0-11474 GCA_016802625.1 Heliconius numata | reverse complement strand
TATTATATTTAACCCTTATCTTCATTTTGTATAGTATACTATACATACAACTTTATAAAAATATACGATCGCTATAAAATATTTTTTAACTTAGTTTTATTAAACATATGACATTTCTAGACATTTATTTATACTTCAAAAATAAAAATAGTAGTTTATCTATGATAGTTTTAAAAAAATTGTCAAAAATAACCGTCAAGACAGCGCGTCTTGACGGTTATTTTTGACAATTTTCAAATTTTCTCAGATTTCTCTAAGGTAAGTTTTATTTTATTTTTATGTTTGTACTCCTAAATATGTATGTTTATTATAAAATACACATGCCTAAATGTCTGTTCTTACACATTTTTATATATATGCTGATGTCACTATATGAATTAGTATGTTTTTTTCGTGTTTTTTAATAACGTATATTATACTATACATTGCCGCAGTTGCAGTCGTTTACCTTTCGTCGGTGGTGTATAGTATAATATACATTGCCAACTTCACAGGATCAATATTTTTTGGAACTTTACTATAAAATGTAAATTTCAAGTATGTCTTTCTTATATACTAAACCAATTTTATTATAATGTAAAAGACAGTTGTACTGCCGCCTTGATATAGTGGTTCTAGAAAGCTTACACACAAAGTTATGGGTTCGATTCCCATAAAAAATACTATTATTATTATTACTGCATGACTACCTAACTATATAAAGGGACAAATAATATTACATTCATTATTTACCTATTTATAACACAATATGGTTTGGCTTATCTTTGGTGTTGGTTTTTTGCATGTGTCTTTTGCTTTGGTTTTAAACTCTATGGGTGATAGAGCTAGGTGCATTTTCTCCTTGGTGCCTGAAGAGAATGCAGACTCTGACACTAGTGACAGAGCTAGTAACAGTAATGAAGCTGGAATGATTCGATCAACAGAAAGTTCTCCAGAGCCATAGATAAATTCAAATCTCGAAAGGTTAAACCTCTTACAAATTTCTGATTATGAGATAGGAACGCATGCAGCTGATATTCATGCCGATACCACCGAAGTGTCTCTTACACCTCATTTCTTAATTCTTTCTTGTAAAGAATGAATGAACAAGAAAATCGACGACAATATAAACCAAATAAGCCTTGTAAATGGAGTTTCAAGAACTAAATCAGAGTCGGTGTGTGACATCATGTATGAGTTCTTGCTCTACATAAGAGATTACACTTTTACGGGCATTATCGCTGAAGAAGAAGAAGAGACTATGGGTGTTGGAAGTAAAAATCGTTTTAGCTTTATATACGACTATTAAGTCGAAACATTTCAGTGAAAAATTTACACGATTTCCCGCCAAGCAAAAATACAAAACCGGTATCTTAACGATCATGCGATGATATTGGCTATGACAAATATTACCATTGGCCGCAAATAACCGAATATCAAATGTGCAAGTACATATGTACTGCAAAGCTGGCCAGGCACGTACCGTGTGCATAAAATGTAAGGTTTACCTTTGTTTTGTGAAGAATCGAAGGTGTTTTTGGAGTACCACCGCAAGCAATAGGATCTCTGAGTTATTATTTTGTAACAAAAAAATATTTGAGAATGATTTTTTTAATTAAACATTTTTACTTCCATTAATATAGTTGTTTTTATTTAAAATCATATTATTTACAATAATCTTTCAGTATATTTTAAAAGCTACCAGTAACATTTCCACCCTCCCTAAGCATCGCAATGTATAGTATAATATACATTCTTAAAAATGGTAGAATCACTGTACGTGTAGCAATGTATAGTATAGTATACATCGTGTTTTTCCGAAATTTTCATATTATGATTTTTTTATTTATTTTTTTTATGTTTTTTGTAGCCCAAAGAAGCTACCAGTATGAATATTTTTTGCTTTTCTTAAAAAAAAAATTTTTGCGAAGATAAGGGTTAATTACACAATTATTTATTTACTTATCTGAAAAACTTTCATGAAAAAATAAAATAATAACATAATAAAATGTTATTATTTTAAAGGTAATAATGTATACATCAGAAGTTTTGGATTTTATTGCATTCATAAATGCCCCCAATAATAGATTTTCTCATTATCTTCCATATTCAGACTATTAGTTACAATTTTATTATAAGTATTAGATTCGGTTTACAGCGACCAAATAAAAAGACAAAAGACTCGAGTTCGATCCATTGTTGGGGAAATGTATCGGGGAAATTAAAATATTGGCACGCCAATGAACTCGTCATTATACCACCCCGTCAGCCGAATTCTGGAGGCATTGCGTGTTGAATGGCAGAACTCAACGCCGCGCTTTGCCTGGACACCAGAGCGAAGAAATGGAAATATAATTTTTTTAATAAATATATCATCTCCTCAAGAGGGGATTGAACCCATAACCAGTCGGTTTTACAGTCACACTTTGTGCCTCTACGCCACAACTGTTTTAACTTATTATTTTCCCGTTTAATATTTTCATTTATCTTTCATTTACAGGTAGCGAAGCCTTCTTTAATAGTTACGCAAAATTCCATTGTTTTCATTTATTTAGTCTTGTTAAATATTTGTGCTCAAATACAAATACATTGTGATAAAATAGAGTATTTAGATTGATTATGACGAAATGACATTGTTTATAATGACATTAGTTTTTTCTTTATGCATCTCATATGTATAGATATTACGAATTATAATTATATCTATACATATAAATAAAATAGAAATGTCTGTTTGTGGTTTTAAAATAATCGTCTTTATTCTACTCAATTTGTAAAATGATACTAAAACGCAAATATACATTTATTTTAAAATTTTTGTCTGTCCGTCTGTCTTTCTGTTTGTCCTGTTAATCTCCGTAAGAACAAAACCGATTTAAATGAGACTAGCACTGAAACATAAAGGTTGTGGATGTGGACCAACAAAAACAAAAAGGGTAACAAAAAGGGTGCATTTAACCCGAAATTCCTGCGGGAAAAACCGCGTTTGTCGTGATTCAAATCAAATAATAGACTAAAATGATGATTTATTAAGTATACAGGGTGGAAGAGGCAGCGCTTCTTTTACTGAAACTGCATATAGGGTAAAATACTTCAAACCCAGAATTAAAAAAATTAATCAAGGTACCTCAACAGTTTAGACGTAGGATTTTTTTTTTATTTCACGATTTTTATCCGTACCTGTATTTCGTGTCACGCACACATACGTGTACGACGTTGCCTCTTTGACAGGTAAGTGTGTGCGTGCCTATGTTATACTTTACAAATGGCGTTTTATTTTAAAACGATAATTTTATTATTTATTTTGTTTGAAAAAATAACTTTTTCATTTTTGGGAATTTTTTTTTTCCGAATTATATTAGGCTTTTATAGAGTAGTTAAAACTGTGGTTTCATTTAAAATAGTGCTGACAATTCCACCCTGTATAACAGTATAGATAAGTTAACTAAAATAATCAATCAATAGTCCTGAAGTACTGTGTTATACTAGTGTTTCACTAGTGTTAAATCAATAGTCATGTAAATGAAAATATTTCATTTCCTCGACTGGGAACCAAATACACCGAGGGAACCTAGTATCAAGCACCAAAGGCACTGCTTCACACTTTCCAGCCAATTATAGAGACATTCCGTGAGCCATTATTTTATATTAGAAATGAGTTTAATTATTATGGAGTTTTATCTGTCCTATCTCACTCAAAATGCGATGTCTCAAAAGTGGGGAACGGAGTGTCTTAAAGTGGTAGTGTTTTGATTTACTTTTTATTTTCAGTCACAAAAGATTTAAGAAACATCGCAAGACTTCTAGAATCTTCGTTAAAACCTTGACCTAATTAGAGAGTAACGGTCTGGTGGCTCAGTATACAAAAGATCCAGTTTTAACGAAACAGTCAAAGGAAAATTATATAGTAGAGGAGTTGCTTGAGCACACTTAAAATAATTACTTACGGAAAGGAGTATTTAATTTCGAGCTTATTTATTCTAATTTTATACTATAAAAGTTTTTTTTAGGTTTACACTATACCCCACGCACAGCAGAGTAGGCAGAGGGAACCTAGTGTTAAGACATTCCATTCCCCATTTTACGCCGAATTTTGGAGGCGATATATAGAGTGCTGAGTGCTGAGCGCTTTTCCCCGACACCAGAGCGAAGAAAATGGAAATGTTGAATATTTAATTTCCTTGAGTGGGGTTCCGTTCTCCGTCCGTTCTGGAAGCTTTGCTTGTTGAGTAGCGTTCCGCGGAGTGCTTCAACGCAATATCTCCAGAAACCGGCGGAAAGTGGGAAGTGAAGTGTCTTAACATTAGTCACCCTCTGACTACCGTGCTACATGAGGGATATAGCGTGAAGCTGAAAAAAATTATACCATATTATCGTATAATTTAGGAACATTCATCGGTTCGCCAGATATAAACTTTCATTTGCTTGCTAATCGTACAAGTGCCCAGGAGTGTACTTTATGGGAGATAAGGGGTCACCAGAGGTCAAGTGTTCGTAAATCACAGCTGTCACTTGCTTCATTAAGCTGGGCTGGAGTTGTGAATCAGTGTGAATTAGTGTGGAAATCGAAGGGAAATTAATTGCGTGCGAAATACTGATTAGGAATATTTTGCAATAATTGTATTTCTTCGTCGTTTTTATTTACATATGTATAATTTATGAATGAAGGCGACATCTCAATATCCATCTCAGACCTGAAAGCGGTTTATAAATACGTGCTGAAGTACAGACAATACAATAAAAAAATATTAATGAGTTCTGATGATGGAATCAAGATCTGAATAGTGGAACTCTTTAGAGGTTAGTAGTTAACCATTCCAGATTAGGCTCATATTATTTATAGTTCCGCTCCCCTCCGCCCTGGCACGAAGGCAAATCCCCGACGTTGAGTTCCGCCACTCAACACACAATGCCTCGAAAAATATGGCGATAAGTGGAAAACAGAGTGTCTTTTGATAAGTTTTTTTAATAAAGATATTTATACTATTTCCATACAATATATATTTTTAATTTATTCATATTGCATACCAAATCATATTTATTACGGAAACTTCTTAATCGTAAAACTTCGCCACTTAATGACTCCTTGATAGCTACTGTTTTATATTCAGACTGTACTCACAACTTTTACGAATAAGGAAATAAATTCTAACTTTGCCTCAAGTAGCGTGGACATTCACTAATAACTTGTGGAGCTTAAATAAAATAATTTTTAGTAAAAATGTTGCTTAAAATTACCATATTGTAAGCGCGTCGTCTTCTCTCCGTGTACGAACTGTTGCATTTCATTAAAACTTATGTAATTATTGCGAATAGAAGTAGTTTCCTCTTATCTTTACGCTTGTTCCCTTATATTTTTAGGTTTTAGGGTTCCGTATCTCAAAATTAAAAACAGAACTAAATAATATTAGGTTCTTAATTTGAAATATTTATTTCAAAATTAAAAGAAAATAGAAGTCTTATATATAAATACGTAGGTACTTACATCGTAGCTTCCTCTACTTCATCGTAATTAAGTTAACAAAAGACATCAAGGCAAATTACAAAATAAATGAAAATAAAATTTAAGTTTTATTTTCACAATAATTAACACAATTTAATCAAGCAGTCTAGGCATTTCGGATAAAATGAATATATTCAGTTCTCTCTATGTCACTTGTCTGAGAAATAAATAACGATTGTAGTGACGCATCACTAAATTCCATTCTTAAACAGTAAAATGTTATACTAATCCAGCTTTATAATTGATGTTTAATGTGAAATTTGCCCAAGGCTGAGTTAATATTTGTTCATTTATGTAAACAACTCGCAATACCTTTACGACGTAGCAGCTGTATTTTATAACAAAACAGATTAATGATAATTGATAAACTAAAACTGTGGATATTAAAATTAATTAAATTAACTATGTACTTTAGTTAAAGATACCGTTTGACCGAGAATTGCAATTGTAATATAGAGTACATGTAATTTACGTTTCTAATAGACTTTTTAAATCAGTTTCAGCACGGTAGGCAGAGGGAACCTGCCTACAGTGCTGAAGAGGAGGATTCAGAAAATAACTGATATGACCATAAGCATGTTTTTAAATTTTCAGCAAATACTTAAAAATATAAACAACAATTTTCCGTAACGGAATCGAACTCACGATCACCAGTCAGTTTAGTCAGAAATTACTATTTCTAACTACATTTTAACTTTACGTCTATATCCTATTCGCAGATAGTAAAATAATACGTTTCCACATTTTAATGACTTTGTTACTGTTTGATATCTTCTTGCTCTTTTATTATGATTAAAATATTTTCTACAGTGTATTATATGCTATCTGTTATACGGTTAAAATTCGAAACAAATGGTCAACGGAAGGTTCCGTATTAACTTCAGGATTGTAGGTCAATGGGAAGTACAACTTGACAAACTTAATTTTTGGGTGAATGCATTTATTTTATATGCAATGAATTGCAAATATAAGTTTCTAATGGTTGTTTTCAGTATACAGGGAGGAATTCTCAGCACCATTTTAAATGAAACCACAGTTTTAACTACTCTATGAAAGCCTAATATAATTCAGAAAAATTTATTTATATATTTAAAATTAAAAAAATTTATATAAAATTTATATATTTAAAAATTTATTCTCACAAATGAATAAGTTATTTTTTCAAGCAAAATAAATAATAAAATTATCGTTTTAAAATAAAACGCCTTTTGTAAAGTATAACATAGGCACGCACACACTTACCTGTCAAAGCGGCAACGTCGCATACGTATGTGTGCGTCACACGAAATACAGGTATGGATAAAAATCGTGAAATGAAAAAAAAATCCTACGTCCAAACTGTTCAAGTACCTTGAATAATTTCTTTAGTTCTGGGTTTGAAATATTTTACCCTATATGCAGTTTCAGTAAAAGGAGCGCTGCCTCTTCCACTCTGTATAGTACTAAATTATTCTATCCCAGTGTGATAGCTGTTTTAATTTCTATCACAGTACACAACGTGCGAAATTAGATCCGAATGAGGAATATTCCACATTATGATTCCCATTACAAAAGCCCGTCATGTAAATTAACCTGTCGAGTGATGTTATGCTATACGCGAGAAAGATTAGATTTTAACTTTGTTAGATTTAGCATTGTCTATATAAATTAGTAATTAACGAGTATTTTGTATATTAGTAAGGGGAATTAACCTAATACAATAACAATCCGTTCTCTACTCTCCACTGGAGGTGCATACTACTTCAATTAAAGAAAAAAATAAATTAAATGAAATCAGCTTTATACAGACAGCAGGCCAAGGTAGGCAGAGGGAACCTCGCATTAATACACTCCGTTTTCCACTTTCCGCCGAATAGAGGCATTGCGTGTTGAGTGGCGGAACTCAACGCCACGCTTTGCCTCACGAAGAAATGGAAATATAACGACTGAGCTCAATAAAGTTAATAAAGTATTTATATTATAATTAAACAATCTAAAATCACAAAACAAAAATAAATGAATAGAAAAAAAGAAATTATGCCGTTGTGCGAGGACGCGGTGTATAACGTTTCAGTTTCAAACACAAAAGTATGTTAGTATGACTTTTTAGTACAAAAAACACAGTTTGCCAATGGCCGTGCTATGTCGATTCCGACGTAGTACACGTCAGGACAAAATTAAGGCACACATTTTATTTTATAAATATAATGAAATGTAATTATTACAGTTTCTTTAGTTAGTTCTATTATTTGAAAAAAAAAATTTTTAGGAAGTAGAAAGAAAGAATCGATTCTTAAAAATTTCAAGATCCTGTTACGTCATTAGGTTTCTCCATAAAATAAAGAACACTCATTAATTCCTATCAAGTAAAATGATTTTCATGTTAGTGTGGCAGTGCCTCATAATTTTCATGATAGTGTTGGGTTCAATCCCACACGACAGAATGAAATATTTTCATTACCCTTCCTGACAAGACAAAGCGAGGCATTGAGTTTCGCTAATACGAACACAAGACACAATTTTGAATCCGGGTGGAATATAGAGTGTTTTGACACTAGTTCCTACCTGCCTACTGAAATTAAAAAAAAACTTACTCAAACAATACACGAAAAAATCCAACTACACATATCTATTACATTTACATGGCCTGCTTTCTACCAGCGTTGATGATTTTCGTTTTGTGATTGTGAATAAATATTTGCGCCAGCGAGACAGTCGCGTGTGATTTACTATCGAAAAAAACTTGTATTCACGTGCAATGTGCGAGTAATGCTCGTGACTCGTGACGTCAGAGAGAGATGGATGTATATATGCGTTACGTGTCATAAACGCTGTGTTACGCGAAAACGTTATGGCGAGTGGGTAACGCAATTGTTTTATTTATTTTTCTCTTTTTAGTTTTTATAGGTTCACATTGTATCCCGCATTTAGAAGGGTAGGCTGAGGAGATTAAGTTTATAATAAATAAATAAATCAGCTTCACGCTGTATCCTGCACTCAGCAGAGTAGGCAGAAGGAACATAATGTTAAGACACTCCGGTCCCCACTTTCCGCCGAATTCTGAAGCCATTGCGTGATGAGTGGCGGAACTCAACGCCGCGCTTTTCACATAAAGGAAGTTGTTAAAAAAACTTTATCGAATTAAATCTGTAAATATAATTTATAATATTAACATCAAGCGAACGCATAACAGTAAATTAAGTTCAGAAGTAATCTCAGACTCTGTTTGTTAACTCGCAGAAACAATAGAAAGCGAGCTGTAAGTGGATGAAACAACAAATCTTCAACTTATCCAAGACGGTTAAAAACATTAGTTATATAAAATTAATGATTAAATATGTAAATATAGGTTAAGTTAATATGTTGTTTTTTTAGTAAATTTGTATGTTTGTTTGCAAGTAAGGATATTATTAGAAGCCATCAGGCGCAGAGAAGGGGCACAAGGGGCGTTTGACAACAGTCAATGGGATGGTTGTCGGTGCGATTCATCTACTCGGGGGAATGAATTGTTATTTTTTAATATTTTAATTTTTCGTTCTGGTACCAAGACAAAATTCTGTGAAAAGTGAGGACCGTAGTGTCGTAATACTAGATTCCCTACTCTTAAAAAAATCTATTTATTTTCAGCCACTAAAAGTCTGGATGGGTGTTAATTCAACTCACTCGACACGTAATGTCTTGAATTAAGGCAAAAATCAGAAAATAGAGTGTCTTGACACTAAACTTTCTCAGCTTACCTTACGAAAAAACATGAAGGTTTTTCTCCCTCGTTACAGCATTTCAGATTCAATGGAAAGTGAACAGTGTGACTTATTATTAGAATTCCCTCCGTACCCAGTAAATTGCGCGGGCGTAATGTGCGGATGTATGAAAAAAGGTAAAAAAAATGAGAATAGATTAAACAATTTGTTTTATACTCCAGGCGTGTATTTTAGTATGTTTTTATTTTAGCTCGCATCTTTTTTTATATATATATTTAGTATTTGTTTGTTGATTATAAACGAAATATTTATGTATGCTTTAAGTACATGTTACTTTTATAGGATTATTTAAGCTGAAACGATAGTTAAACAGAAATATAATGAAAATAAATAAATGAAAATACCCTTGGATGATCTTCGAATTTATTGCATAATTGCTTTGTTTTTACTGTTAATGTTTCATATTAAATTTATCATAAACCTTACAAATTAATATTATTTTAGTGTAAGTTATTTTAAAACAAAACCTAAAAAAACCTGACCTTAAATCTAATTGTAAACGCCATAGTTGTGAGTTTGAGTCACACTCGTGGTATTAAATTATTTTCATTTATAAGAGGTAAGAAGAGAAATGTCAGCTTTGAATACCATCATTCACTATGGAATACCTCCAAAATTGGGCTATTAAACGGGAACGGGCTGAACTTATTATCTGAACACTAGATTCTCTGTCTACCTTTCTATGAATGAATTTTGGAGACATTAGCTGTGGAGTGCCTCGACACAAGAGCAAAGAAATGAAAATATAAAATTTTCCATTTCCTCGAGTGAGAAACGAATTGAAAAACTCAATTATTTGAATAAATGTCCAATTGATTTTAAATTTGTCCTAATTACAAATCAAATTGATTTATGACCCTTGGAGATAGAAGCAAATGGGAGGCGTGATTCCTAAATGACTCGTGGCAAAAAGTTACGATAGATTACTTAACCTTCCGCTAATGACCGGAACCTGTTAGATTAACTTTAGATATATGAGAGTAATTAACATAATTGATTGTATTTTAAATAATTTCAAAAAAAGGAGGTTTTTACGCGTATTGGGCATTGTTTTTGGCATTGTTTCCCGCACATAGCAGGATAGACAGAGGAAACCTGGGAACTAGTTAAGACACTCCGTTCTCTGCTCTACGTCGATTTTTTTGAGGCATAGTATGTTGCCTGATGAAGTGGAACTCAACGCCGAGCTTTGCCTTGCTACCAGATCGGGCGAAATGAAAATGAAAAAGGAAACCGCGCCGCGGTTTATTTTTTCAGAAAAACGAAAAGAAAATATTTCTAATCAAGTCATTTTTCTGATCGTGACCCCAATGCATATTCATTACCTTTATAGCTGAAGTTATAGGTACTATTCTTTAATTCACTAACAAAGGTAAAATGAAGAAGCTTTATTACAAGCTTTTATTTAAGTGTTAGTATGACCGTATATGTGATTTTTTCAAGCCAAACGGAATATTTTCTGTTTTCTGCCCGACGTTTCTCAGCAGAGCGAGGAAATGAAAATAATGCATTTCTTCTAACAGCGATCGAACCCACACCCTGTTTGTTTATAGCCATATAATTTCATTAAAAATTACTGTTAGTGATTTTTACGTAAAAATACCAACCAATTCCAAAATAAATATAGAAAATTATCACTTTTCCGCACATTTCCGCATTGTCTCATAGAATAGAATAAAAGTCAAAATATTTTTTAATTTTGTATCCAAAAGTCACAATTTAATTAAATAATGCACAGATGTCGTGCTAACATCAAAAGCGTGTAACCCCGCAGAAAAATGCAAGAGGATTTAATAAAATGTTATCATGAGAGTACTACGTTTGGAATAGAGGAAAGAAATTTCAAATTTAAAATTTAGAATTAAATTGAAAAGATTTTATTCTATACAAATATAATATGAATTAATAAAATATTTTTACAAATAAGCTTCCTAGATGTTTTTTTATTTGATATGAGGTTTTTGCAAATGTTATCCGCCATTTTGTTGTGGCAGCCATTTTGTATTGACAATGATATTGATTATATGTAATTTCATTATCATCAGAACTGAAGTCGTACACACATAGCAAGTCAAATAATTTTTTTTAATAATAAAAAGAAAAATTAATTTTATTACTCTTTCATAAAAAATGTTTAGCAATAAAATATTTGTATTGGTTTTCTTTAGTACATATTTTTCTAATTTTTTATTTTTAGCTTCTTACTGTATTGCTCATACCTATAGCAGGGTAGGCAGAGGAAATCGAGTATT
>JAEBDU010006999.1:0-11077 GCA_016802625.1 Heliconius numata | reverse complement strand
AATTTTAACTATCAACTCATAACCTCATTGTACACAATTTATATGACCATAAAAGCTTGTCGCGCGATTAACTTGTGTAACTAAACTAGTGCTAATATAATTATATAAAATCTGCTAAGTTTGAATTTAATTAAATATTGATTAACGCGACAAGCTTTTATAATCATATAAATTGTGTACAATGAGGTTATGAGTTGATAGTTAAAATTTAAAAGACAAATTTTATTTTTTCCTTTTTAGGGCGTTTAAATAAAAGCTTTTTCTAAAAATGATTTTTTGATTATAATTTATTTTTTACTTTTTAGTTACCACTGGCTAGATTTCTCCCACTAAATGTCACATTATTTTACTAATTATTCTCGGCAAGCCCTTTCATTTCATACCCGTATTGCAGATGTGCATAAATAATAACTATTCCGCCATCTTAGATGTTCCGCCATGTTAGATTTAGAAAAACGTCACATTTTTCGAGTAACTCTCAACGAGCCCTTTCAATAGATATCCATATTGTAGAAGTAGCCCTAAAAATAACTATTCGGCTATCTTGGATGGTCCGCCATATTGGATTTAGAATAACGTTAGATTATTTTTCGAGTTGCTCTCAACGAGCCCTTTCATTTGATATCCATATTGTAGAAGTAGACTAAAATTAACTATTCGGCTATCTTGGATGGTCCCCCATATTGGATTTAGAATGACGTCACATTATTTTCCAAGTTGCTCTCAAAAAGCCCTTTCATTTGATACCCATATTATAGAAGTGCATTAAATATAACTATTCCGCCATATCGTATGATCCGCCATATTGGATATAAAATGACGTCACATCATTTTTCAAGTTGCTCTTAAGAAGCTCTTTCATTTGATACCCGTAATATACAAGTGTATCAAAAATAACTATTCTGTTACTTTGGATAGTCCGCCGTATTGGATTTAGAATGACGTTACACTAATTTTCTAGTTACTCTCAATAAGCCCTTTCATTTGATACCCATATTATAAAAGTTCATGAAATATAACTATTCCGCCATCCTGGATAGTCCGCCATATTGTATTTAGAATGAAGTCACAAACCTTATCGTTCATTGTCATCCAAACCAAATGTGTATACAAAATTTCAGCTCAATCGTACGAACATACTTTTCATTATATGAAAGCACAAAAAACTTGAATAGTGTCGATTCTATTGGATTTCAAGTGATGTCACATTATTTTTCTAATTGTTCTCGGCAAGATCTTTCATTTGATACCCATATTGCAGAAGTGCATAAATAATAACTATTCCGCCATCTTAGATCTTCCGCCATATTGGATTTAGTATAACGTCACATTATTTTTAGAGTTACGGTCAACGACCTATTTCATTTAATAACTATATTGTAGAAGTAGACCAAATAGATACTCGGCTATCTTCGATATCCTTCTTATGGGATTTAGAATGACATCACATTATTTTTCGAGTTGCTCTCAACGAGCCCTTTCGTTTGATACCCATATTGTAGAAGTACATTAAAAATAACTATTCTGCCATCTTGCATGGTCCGCCATATTAGATTTAGAATGACGTCACATATTGTATCGTGCATTGTCATCCAAAGTAAACGTGTATACAAAATTTCAGCTCAATCGGTTGACGATATCTACTTCAAAATTGAGCTCCAAGATTTCACCCGAACCCACATACATACATTGCAAGTTAAATAAAAGCTTTTAAAAATATGCTGTCGCGGACTTTTTGTAGATCTTATTAAGAGGAACAATACTCTAGTAAATTATTTTCATGTAGTACTTACCATTAAAGCAGCGCATGCGCCAAAGTGTCTCAACGGGTAGGACTTTAGACACATTTATCGTATTTATGTTAATTTACATAAGAATGTACAAATAATAAACTATATATAAACCTTCCCTGAGAAATACTCGACCTAATGGTGAAAACCGCATAAAAATCCGTTGGGTGGTTTAGAAGAAGAAGAGTTAGAAAGTTCAGACAGACACGAAAAGCGACTTTGTTTTATAAGATATAGGATAAGCATTTGTAGATGTTAATATTTGCTTTAGATTACATTACAGTTTTATACTAGCGACTCGCTCGCGGCTTCGCCCGCTTGAATTACATAATTATTTACAGAAATATCGTGTTGTTGTGATAATATCGTTTTCAAGACAATAATTTTATGGAAAGCTAAAGTTTCAGCTAACTGAATAAAACACTTAATTCGTAGTAATAATTTTTCGTAGTAGTTAGTATTGACACATTTTTATGAACTAATTTAAATATAACAATAAGTTTAAGCGGGCGAAGCCCCACGTGGGCCGCTAGTAGCATATAAAACTATAAAGTTTTAAGAAGATAGCGTTTACTAGCCTTACAATATAACAACAAGTACTACGGTACAATAAAACAAAGTAAGATATTGCGAACGAAACTGCAACTTACTTATACATAAATTATTTTATGCATTTCACTCAGACAGGGGGTGGAAGCAGTTTTACCTCACGTGTCATGAACTTACCACGAAGTTTCTTTCTCGAGCGAGTCAACTTGTCTAAGTTTGGCCGGGTGTTGGTGAACACAAATTATACGCGTAACGTTTCAAGTTGAATTTCCGGTTCTAAAGTGTCAGAAAAATTGAATTTTAGGTTTATTTATTGTAATCAAGGTGTTTTTGGACTTCCGTACATCAAAAGAAATAAATGGAACGCTTTTCCGTCTATCTGTATGTATGTCTGTCCATTTGAAATGCCACTGTTTCAAGGAGAATTTTTTTGCCGATTTCATAATTGCAGGTCCACGGGAATCTATACGGGAATCTATATCTATATAGGTTTTGATTATATCTTAGTTAATCTAATACAAAATGCAAGAAAAACGATGCATAAATTCTGATATTTTTTGACTGCGTTGACTTGATTTATATAAGCTTAATTTCTGCTTGACAGAAGGAATCGTTCATGGGCGTATTTAATTTTAAATTCAACTTTAGTGGCATTTCAGATGGACAGACATACATATAGACATATATACGTAATAAATATTTTTTTATATGTCATTTCTTAAAGACAAAAAATACGACTATGTAACTAGCACTCTGTCCTAGGACGTATAGATACGTAAGTTGCTGTACCTACTTGAGATTGAACTTAACTAGACGCCAACAAAGTTACAAAATTACAGTGCAATTTTGAAAGAGTCTTACTTGATATAAAGAAGCTCAGAAAAGCTCAAAATTAACTGAATTTAGGAGAGATAGATAAAGATATTACATAATAAACATAACTAAGACTTTATCATGTCATACATTTGTAATTCATACCACACAAATTTACATCACAAGAATGGATAATTAAAAGAATTTTAATTCATAGAATGTAAAGTTTTTTTATATTTCAATTAAAAAGAAACAAAGTATGAGCAATACAATGATATTCATTAAGGGGTAGTAAATGAGTTTAATGATGTATTGTAGTATTCAGGGCGGGGGTGTCTAATTATTATGCTGTCGGTGTCGACGTATGGTTATTACTTGTAGCTTTCATTGCGAACAGAATGTAACATGAATAAACTGACTTGATGAGAATTAATTATAGCGGGTGCCATTTTTAATGTTAACTTAGAAATTTTATTAAAATTATATTTTTTTGTTTAAAAATATTAAAATAGCTTTGAAATATAGATAAAGGTAATTATTGCTTTATAAAATATAAAATACTACTATAAGCATAAATATTTATATAATCATGAAACTGTAGACGAAGACAAATTCGTTAATAATATGTTATAATTACTCAATCGGTTGTTAAACTGAACTCTCTCTATCTTTAGAATACATATTAAAAACATCATTAATATTTTCACGTTTTAGCTAAAATTTGCCAAAAAGTAAATCTAATAAAACAAAAGTATATTCTACATAATACATTAGTATCCAAAACCAATTCGACATTCCTTTCAATAAAAATACGTCAGTAATCTCTTTACATTCGATGTCCAAACGAACAAATTAAGTCAACACTTCGTGACAAAGGAAAGCCTTTTCCCATTATGCTAAAGTAAACTCCAGTAATTTAGTTTGGATTGCTTTAAAGATTTATGCTTGTCTACTAACGTATCACGTAAATATTCAACTGTTCCAATATTTTTATTGAATCGGTAGATATACGGTAATTCGTTAAATATTCTGCAGAAATTTAATCAGATTGCAGATTGGATTTTTTTTAAGTGGCATTATCTAGGCATTGGCCTAGATATTTGGAATTCATTCATTGGAATGTGATAGTTAATTAATTGGAATGTGACATTTATATAAAAGGAAGCTAGTGTTAGCTAGTGTTGTTTTCCGTCGAATTCTGGAGGCATTGCGTGTTGAATGGTGGAACTTAAATCCGTGCTTTGCCTCGACACTAGAGCGAAGAAATGAAAATATACATTTAAATAAATATTTAATTTCCTTGAGTAGCGATCGAACCCAGAGCCAATTGCATTTACAGTCATACTTTGTACCCTTGCGCTACTGACTGATCTCTTAATATTTATTTGTTTAATAAAGACGATAAACTTGCTTACGTTTATTAAAATTTTAAAATTTTAGCCAACATATAATTCTCCCCACAATCCACAAACTTAAAGTTTGAAATGGTTTCAATTTTTAAAATTGGTTTTTCATTGCCAAGATGTTACTTCAACCAAGCTTTTAGGTATCGTAAACCCAAGATATACAGGATGTATCGTAGAATATTTATAGATACATTATACTCTCACTTAATCCCGTGAGTGGCCTGAGCACTGGGAATCACGATCTAGACACAGATCCTCCTTTTCTAAAGTATGGAAGCAATTCCATTTATTTATATATGGATTCGTATGTCTAAGGGGCAATGTTTTTATTACGTTTGTTAGGAGATTTTATATTCTTATGTTGGTTTGGGGATTTCGTTAAAATTTTAGATAAAATTAGATTTAGGTACAATAATATTTTATAATCACTTAAAGATGTTGAGTGTTGAGTTACGGAACTCAACTTGGTGCTTTATTAAGCAGATTACGGAAAAAAATAAATTAATGGTAATTGAACACGTAATAACAACATTTTGACACAGTCTACATCTTCATTGGTACTCAAATATTGTATAATGTTGTTCAAATTCAGATTTTAGTATTTACTATCACTCTCCTATTAGTTAATCTCTCCAAATATACTAATAAAAACTCCGAAAATTTATTAAAAAAATAAACAAATAAAGTAAGACTTACATTTAAAAAAATAAATAAAGTTTCTTTATTATTTTTAATGACTTCTTAATTATACCTGTACACATAAAGACAAAAAATAAAAAGTAGAATAAAATTAAAGACAATTAAAGAACCATTAAGAAAATTACTGATACTTCCATACCTATTTCCTATTTAAAATCTATTACTTTTGGAGTTGGTGCGATTTAAGAATTGTTTTTATAAAAGTTATTTTTATTGTATTTAGAAATATTTTCAAGGGGGTTATTTCTTCGGGCTTGCAGATATCACATGAAGGAAGGAATATTGTGACGCTATTCTAGTAAATCCAGAAGTTAAGTATTGCAGCATGTTTGTTTATATATTTGGAATTAAATATCGAAACAAAATTTCAATCGTTTTCCCACAATTTCAATAAAATTGACGTGAACTCGCCCAAATTGCCTGGATTTGAGATAATTGAGTTAATTTGCGGTCACAATGAAATTGCACAGTTGGTATGAAAACTCTCTACTACGTATTTTAGTCACTATGCTCAAACAAAATACAAATAAATCCTCGATAACGAATTTGATTTAGGTACTGTTTGCACTTAGTAAAAATAAACCAGCTTCACGCTGTATCCCGCAGTATTTCAGCAAGACACTTCGTTTCCCACTCGTTCTCCTCTCCGCCGAATTTTGGAGGCATAGCGTGTTGAGTGGCGGAATTCAAAGCTGCTTTGCCCTGACACCAGAGCGAAGAAATGGAAATATAAATGTAAATAAATTTTTCACTTCCTCGAATGAGGATTGAACTCACAACCGCCGCGTTACAGTCACAGCCTTGTGCCACTGCGTCACGAAGGCCTATGTAGTGACACATTTGTTAATATTAAAGAATATGACTATTAAAGAAACTTAGCTGTCTCTATTGAAACAGACCTTGACTCTACGTTTTCTAAAAAAGTATAGAACTCGACTCGTTCGTTGAGCCTTCATTTGATGAAACATTCAAAGGGCGGCCCCACATTGTTCTCGGTCAAATAACATTATAATGGGATTTCGTATATCCTTATCCAAACATAGCCTCGTATGAACATTGGCCATATAATTTGCCGAGCAAACAGACTACGTAAAAACAAATACCGTATAAATAAATAAAATATTAAAACAAGCATAACATTTAAATTCTCGTTTTCAATCTAAAATTGTGAATGTTATAGTTATATTTAAATTGAAAATTACAAAAAAGTATTTCTAGATCATAAAGACCTTATACAATAAACAGAATCTCTTTTATTTCTCTCTCTGTCTGTTCTTCTCGTTTCACATACCTACTGTTTCTTGGAAACATACTAACTATAAGTTCTATATATAGAGTGAATAACGGAATATATTGACACTCTCTGGCAGAGAGTGTAAAACGTGAAGCTTTTTTCTTTTTCTATAATATCGGATACGAAGCAGAAATGAGCTTTCAACATAAAGTAATAGTAAAATTACCAATAATTTTCTAGCATAAAATTTTATAAGTAAAATTTATGTTAATAATAGATAGAAATCCAATGTTCATACATCAAACAGCCATAATAAGTAGGTCGACGGTGAAGGTGAAATTTTAATGAAACGGTACATCGAGCGAGACGTAATTACCACCTAACTCGGTCTTTGTAACATTCTCACGAGTTAATTAGCCCCGAATGAAATGTCTTGCCCCCCAAGTGGCTCTATTCCACTGAATCACTTGAAATGTTGGAGGGCTGTTCAAAAAAACCTTTTTTATGAGAACTTTCGCTGTTCTAAGTGAATACTTGGAGTTTCTTGTCATAATTTATATTTTAAATTGAAATTCTGACAAGTTTTTCATAGACGTTGTGAGTAATTTTAGGAGGACTAATAATCACACTGGGAAAATTTTATGTTTTAAAATATATGGATAATATTTTGTCGTCACAATTTTTCTAAGTAAACAAATATACAGAAACACTAAGTATTAGGAAGTAAGTTCTAAACCAGAGCGATGAATCAAAGTTTAAAAATATCTATCTATAGTTTGCAAAATTCCATAAAATTATAAATAGTTCGTCTCTATATATGCTTAATATAAATATTTTTTTCATTACCATACATTCAATGAAAATATACATATACGGACGGCGTTTAAAATATTTGTTTTATACATTTCTTCGTAATGAATTCCGCTCAGTAACAAATAAAACTGAAATATGACTGGCTATTGGCAGTTTCCGAATACGAATCCAATTTGTCAGAGTTTATTACAAAGTACAATTTATTTCACTTTAATTTTTCCTGTAAAGTTTGTCCATAAATTTGTCAATATGTCCATTTGTAAATAAATCATGTTAATAATAATGTTAAAACGTGAATATTATAAATAAAAAAACTTCCAATGTTATGAGACGTACATCTAGTCATTGACGTTGTTTTCATATTCACAGGATAACTAGTACTATTATATAGTCTAGACTGTAATTTTTTTTAAATAATATATTCTTAAATTTTGCATTAAAAAGAGTAACTGTTGAGTTCCCTGTAGTCTAGATATTTCATCAGAACTATCTTCCAAGCCAGTGCTAGCTTTATGCTCATTCGATGATTTAGCTCCTTGAAAAAATCTATGCAAATAAACAATATTCCAAGTGAAATGTATTCTTCATTATCTATTATTTTAAACAATAACAAAATAAATTCACAACCTTCTATATAAATTATAAGATAGAAAAAGTCAGTGATCGTAAAAACTCTGAGCTCAACTAAAGTTTTATATGAAAATTGTTGAAATAATTTTCTCGTCAGTACTCTAATAGCTGTTTACTTTGACGAGGTTACTATAAAGCAATCAATTTACATCGCTTTGAAATGCGCTCCGATTCAGAACAAGTTTTCCATTTCATTATATTAAAATAAAATATTTTATTAATTTTTCTGGAAAAATTTATAGTTGAATAGTCATAAAAGTGATTTAGTATTTTTCAGTTAATCTATATCTGTAATATAAATATTTGTATGTACATATATGAAGTTTTCAAAGGGAACTGGGATAAAAATTTGCTAGGTACACATTTTTTAACATACCTAAATCATGTATCTGCAAAATATATATGTTTTTTCTTTTCTTTTATCTCTGCTTCACGCTGTGACATGCATTAAGTAGGGTAGCTGGAGGGAACCTAAAATTCAGACACTGCGTTCCCCACTTTCTGCCGAATTCTGGAGGCATTGCGTGTTGAGTGGCAGAACTGAACGCCGCGCTTTACCCCAACACCAGAGCGAAGAAATGGAACTATAACTATTTTGAAGCAAAAAAATCTTATACAACTTATATTTAATTTAAAAAAAAACAACATTTAGTACTACATATGCTAAAAACCAATCCACTTGATATCCTTAACTCAACACAGAAAGATCTCCCCTACGGTATCATGTCGACTCATATACTGTTTGTGTCTCCAATAACACTATGGTAAACATTTATATATTTTCATACCAGTACGTCTCGCTCTTACGTGTGAGCGCCGCCCTCGGGAAATTATATGTGAAAGGAAATGGAAAGCCAGCATGGTATCTTAGAAGTATCAATTTATAAGCGTACAGAGTGTTTTTCAAAGATAAACACTTTGCATTCTTGCACTAACAAAACAATTCTTGAATAAGTTAGTTTAGCCATGCACATTCAAATGTATAGTTTAAACAATATGCAGATTCCGACTTAGGTGTTTATACCGGCGTTGAGTTCCGCCAATTAACCCGCAATGTGTCGCAAAAATTCAGCGGAAAGTGGGGAATCGAATGTCTTAATACTAGGTTTCCTCTGCCTACCCTGCGTGTGCGGCATACAGCTGAAGTTTATTTTTTTATGTTTGCATACTAAAACAAAATATATAAATTTAAGCGAAAACTGTGAAAGAATATGTTTTTGACGATTATATTTTTCATTTACAACACAAAACGCAAAATATTGCTAAATATTTTCAAAAAAATCTATTAATGAATATCTATAGTTAATAATTGAAAATCGCTTAAAATTCATTACTTATACAATTTATCGCTTACTGATTAAATCTGTGGTCACCCTCCTTTTCCAATTAATTCGTGAGTGAAGTGGATCGGCTCCTTTGCAGGAAATCGGTTTGCAAAGCAAATCCCGTGTCGAATTACTGACATTAATTGTGAGGTCTTTGCGGGAAAGAAAATGGTGCCGTATGTCAATATACGAGTATTTTATGGCGTAGCTTTGGGTTTGGGTAATAGCTTTCCCCTATACATGTTTGATATATATTTGAAAGTTGTTTTTAAATTGCCATGGTATATTTATAGAAAAATTTACTATTGTTAGAGAACTTAATTTAGTATCTTGGAGATATTAGCTACATTTAAATGATATTTGGCGGTTCTATCTAAAACAGGCATATTACGTGCTGGCTGTTGAAACCCAGTTAATCTAACCTAACCCGATCGAAGAAGCCGATACGTGCTAGAGTGGAGACCACGCTTAGGCAAGCGTAGTGTAGGACGCCCTGCAGCACGATAGACAGACGATTTAAAGAAGGTGGCTGGATGGATGCGAGAAGGCCAAGACCGGGTTGGTTGGCGCTTGATGAGGTAGGCCTACGTTCAGCAGTGGACGGCGATAGACTGATGATGATGATGAACCCGACCGGCTCAGTCTTAAATCAAACTATATTTGAACGTAGCGGAATTCGAACCCGCGCTTTCGCTACGTTCAAATTTTTATACGTTTTCTAAATAAATATATACTACACTACTGACAGCGTCAGTCCTGTAAGTATACATTGACTGAAATAAATAAATAATTTCAACAAACCAAAAACCTCACATAAAAGGCAATGACTTGCGCTTTTAGTTGCGGGTTCAATGCGTCAGACCCATTCGGCAGTCTTAATGGATTTTCGATGGAAGCGAACACCACGCTCGATATTCACGATATGAATGGATTTGTAATTTATCTCGGCTGTATGTAAATGAGACGAACATTGATATGCCCCACTCAACTAACATGCTTCGGATGAAAGGTCGAATGGCTGCATCGGAAAATGGTATTTATCATGTGTTCTATTTTTGTGCGCCAAATAAAATATCGTAGGTAAAATCTGAAAAAATCATATACTGCTATTGATTTTTCGAGAAAAACCGAATGGAATGACAATGTATTCATTGGCTTTAATAAAAATCTTTAAAAGTGTATCTCCAATAAAACATTATTAGTTTTCACATATACTATTTACGAGTATGCATGGAATTGCCTATCTATGGCAGTATTTTCTGATGGATACGACATGGGTACCTTCAAAAAGTGTCTCTCTATCCTTGAAGGCCGGCATCGCACATGTAGCTCGTCTTATGGTACACGGGGTCGTGGGCGATCTCTTACCACCAGGTGACTCGCTCGTTTGCTTTGTCCGTTCCATAGATAGGAAAAATGAATAGATGTTATATATGAAAACGTCATAGAGCAGGGGAACAGCTTATGCCTGACAGTAAACACACAACCTGTCATATGTTTTGGATTCGATTCCCATTCGAGTTAATTTACTCGATAATATTTAAGGTTTTTATTCGTTCACTCTGGTAGGAAGACAAAAATGCGGCGCTGAGCTCTACCATTTACGCAATGGGAACAAATGTCTTAATGTCTTTTCTATTTCATTTGGCAGTATTAATTTTTGTATAAAAATTGACATTACATTTTGAATATCACAGCTATATAAATTAAATCGAATTCTCATCAATTTTAAAGTAACAATAAAAATATTACTTTGAAATAATACTTTGAAATAATCTTTGCATAAGATAAATCACCTGTATTCATCGAGTTTAAGTT
>JAEBDU010006998.1:0-19011 GCA_016802625.1 Heliconius numata | reverse complement strand
ATGGTAACCAGAAATGTCTCAATTAGAAGGTTCGTCGTACTAAGTTCCAAGAATAGATACAAGCTAAATGATATGTATGTATAGAATATGACTGCTTGAAATAAATATTTTATGTATATATGTATGTAAATATGCACACGATAGTTGTAAGTTCGATAGTCACTTGAGAAATGTTCAAAATTATACTATAGTAAAAAAAACTGCTTCGCGCTGTATCCTTCACACATCAAGGAACGCAAAGGGAACCTAGTGTTAAGACACTTCGTTGCCCACTTTCTGCCGAATTCTGGAGGCATTGTGTGTTGAGTGGCAGAACTCAACGCCGCGTTTTGCCTCGACATTACTACTACTACATTATCAGTGCCGGGGCAATGGGGAGCATAAAGCCCCGGGCGCCGCTCATAATTAACTCATTGGAATTCTTTCTTTCCATTTTGTTAGTGTTGCACAACGTACATACACTTTAGTTATAGTATAGTATTTGTGCAGTAACTTAAACGTCGAGTCCTCCACTCACATTGTTTAGGGAAGAGGGAAGTTTGACAGTACTCTGTCCCTGAATAAATTGCAAGCACTATGTAGGTGCTTGGGCTAGTGCCGACGGCGGTAACGGCGTCCTCTGCAGAATCGAACGGACTGGGTTTAGTCTATTCTAAGCAAACCAGCCGCGACCAGATGCGAATGAGGACAAATTTCACCGAAAATCAGATACAACTGGGAAAGAAACAGAACGAAGATTGATAAATAGAACAGGAATTGATGTATCATAAGAAACGATGGCGAAATTCCGATTTGTAACAATATATTATATGAAAAAACTTTAACGCTTATTTCATATGTAAGAGTAAGAACCACACATTTTAAAATGTGTAGTCTTGTTGTCTCAACTACATTATTTGTCTCATTTAAAGCCAATCTTGAGTCTAAGACCATATTTATTAATTAATTTGGGAGTATATTTTACATATAAAGGTGGCGGATGTGGAGGCGTAGGTATCTCAAATAAGCAGAATATGTACAAGATTTTGCTTGCATATTTTGCTATTTATGGGATATAGCATGAAACGCAAAGAAAAAGCAATTTCTGAACATTCCAATTCATTGTAGGGACGGGATCAGGCAGCCTAGGCCCTGCGTTACCGGACCTAGCCGCTTCCAGGGTGTGCTCCTATCGTCCACCCCATTGGCCGATGCAAAGAACATCTCGTGAAATAGGGATGCGAAGTGTAAGATGAATCAATCTGCGACTGTGGCGCCAACCCACAAACGATGGCACACTTACTCTCCTGCCCCAAATGTCCAATCACCTGTTCATATGACGACTTGACTACGGCAACAGATACCGCAGTCAACGTGGCAGAATATAATCTAAATTTTCCAAGCATTGACACGAAGAACAAAGCAATTTCTCAATTCGGGATTGAACCCAGTACCCACAACTATCGCGCCCGCTATTTCAAACCACTTTCAAAACTGAAATCAGTTCAGTAACTTAGAAAAGTGAAGGTTATTAAGTAAGTTTTAGTTATTTTTAATATATTAGACCTATATGGATCCTCAACACTATTATTGAATATTTTGATAGTAGGTACAGTGTTTAGTTTAGTAGCTATGTGAGTGACTGGTGGAAATACACTTTTTCAAATCTCATTGTCTAGTATTAATTAATAAATGAAGTAGTGAAATAGATTCCTCATTAAATGAGCTTTTTCATGGTATTTTACTTAATATGTAGATTAATATTATGAAATAGAAGAGTTTGTTTGGTTGAACGCCTTAATCTCAGGAACTACTAGTTTACATGAATAAAGTTTATTAAATATTTCATTTATCGAGTATATCGAGTGTTATAAATTATTATTAGGTAGTTATGGTAAATGACCTGTTTGTTACTTTAATAACAACGGAAACGGAAAGACCCAATATTCTATTACAATACAATAATATGTAAAAATAATAATAAAACATTATAACAAAAATAAAGAAAACGAAGCCGTAAAAACGCAGTAGCCAAACGTCTAAGTATA
Source organism: Heliconius numata (assembly GCA_016802625.1). Taxonomy (NCBI): domain Eukaryota; kingdom Metazoa; phylum Arthropoda; class Insecta; order Lepidoptera; family Nymphalidae; genus Heliconius; species Heliconius numata. Next base: position 16,984 of record JAEBDU010006998.1, on the reverse strand, counting down.
AACGCGACTGTTATGGGTTTGATTTCCACAGCAACTTTCTTTGCTCTGGCAAAAAGAAACGAAACGCTGTGTTGTGTTCCGCCACACAACCTACAGGGTAGGCAGAGGGAACCTAGTCTTAAGACACTCCGTTAACCATTATGTGACATATTTATTTACATTTATATTTCCATTTCTTCGCTCTGATATGGAGGCAAAGCGCCGCGTTGAGTTCCGCAACTCCACACTATCTCAAAAATTCAGTGGAAACTAGGGAACAGAGTGTCTCAACACTAGGTTCTCTCCGCTTACCCTGCTTTATGCGGGATATAGCGTGCAGCTAACATAAAATGTATGAATGAATGAAAATGAAAGTGTTCATGTTAGATATCGAAGGACGTCGTACTCACCGTAACGTGTAACTGAACCGATTGATGATTTCAGTTTCCTCTGATCGACATGCATGTATGGAAGTTATGTCGCATATTTAGAATTTCCAGTTCTATGCATTAATTATCACTAGTTCTTATGTATCAGGGGCTCTCGTGGTGTAAGGGCACAAGTGTGTGACTGTAAATGCCATTGGTTGTGAGTTCGAGCCCCACTCTAGAAAATAAAATATTTATTTAAATTTATATTATCATTTCAGACTCAGATTCCCTCAACATGCGATGCCTTCAGAATTCAGTGGAAAACGGGTAACGAAGTGTCTTAACACTAGGTTCCCACTGCCTGCCAAAAAGTAAATATAATCATTCCGCTGAGATAGAATCGAACCAACAACTGTCGCGATTACAGTCAAACGTTCTACCACTGCGATATGACGAACTTTACATCATTAAATAATATAAAAATCTTAAAATAGACACAATAATGTTGTTTTCATTTGTTTTCCGCAAAATGTATGATATGTTTAAGGAAAAATAGTACCTCAACCGAGGCGTACTTGGTAAAATATTGACTGTACTATAACCTGGGATACAAAAAGCTTCACTTCACAGGGAACATGGCAGAGGGAACCTACGTTAGTGTTAGTACACTCCGTTTCAAATGAGATACATTCGTTGACTGTTCCCCATTATTATTATATAATCTATAATATGTAATGTATAGGTACATCATATATGTATATAATAATATAAGATACTTCTATTTGATTATAAAGCTAAAGAGTTTGTTTGATTGAATACCCTAATCTAAGGAACTATTACCTAATTAGATTAAAAAAAAGATTGTGGATTGTATTGGAAGGCTATTATATATTACATTATTTTGATGTAAAAAGTACAGTGGTACTTACGGCGCTTAGAATGTGTCATGTCATCATGTGTCATGTCATCATGTGTCAAGCCATCATGTGTCATACACAGCTCTCAGTTACTTCCACTCGACCATAGGGGCGAATTCGTTAGTGGAAAACATTATATCCGTGTGCTACTCATGTCTTAACTCGCAACCCGTTGTCCTACAAGGATTTTTGTTATTTTTGTATACAGGATGTCCTAGGAGTCAACGATAAAACGAAAACAGGTGATAGACCAAGTCGTGACAGTTATGAGATGGTGACTTAGGGGCTGGCCCAGGACTTATAAGGATAGTGCTCGAGTCCGGGCTCTCGCAGGCCATATACTCGGTCTTTGACACATTGCCAATATGCATTTCATTCATGGAGAGTGGTAATCTAATGCTGCAGCTAGAATGTATCGGAAAAGATACCAAAACGCTGAACGTCATCCCGATTATCGTGTATTTAGATTTTTCTCTCTTCAACAAAGAAGTAATCCAGCAAGTATCGTACCATTTCGGAATTCAGATTAAATGCGCCAACTTTTAAAGTTACTTGCAAAAACAGTGTAATACATTTTTTTTATAGTACAGTCGGTTAAAGTTGGGTGTACTAAATATTTTGAATCTAATGTTTGACAAAAACACGGCATTTTATTGAAAACCGATGCAGGTATGTTTCAATCTTAAACTGCAATTCACAGAAGGGTTACTCATGATTACATTATAGAAAAAAAATGAAAAAAGAGTAATATTTGTAGTCTTAGGACTTGAAAAATCATCACAGGTGTCGGTTTTTCCGATATTTTTTTAAATCAATATAATATGAAAAATATATGACACAGATTTTTTTTATATTTTTCTCATAACTGTCACGACTTGGTCTATCACCTGTATTCGTTTTATCGTTGACTCCTGGGACACACTGTATATGTGTAACAGCTTGACGCTGTAACCCGCTTACAGCAGAGTACACAGAGGTAACCTATTGTCAAGACACTCCGTTCCCAACTTTCTGCTGAATTCGAATTGTACACCAGAAATATATATATAACATCACAATATTGCAAGATGAAGAGAGATGAAGATAAGACAGCGAGAAGCCAACAAAATGTAACAATATATTAAGCTAACTTATAACAATTATCCAAACATTTTGCAAGAAATCTTCTTTCTCTCTTTCAATAAAAGTTTCATTAAATTCGGGCTATTAATTTGGAAAATATAAACAAAACTATATTTTTAGGGTTCCGTACCTGAAAATCAAAAACCTTCGGGAGCCTTATAGGAGAACACTTTGTTGTCCGTCCGTAAAGACTATTTAACTCGAGTTCATATGAAGGTTTCAAGCTGAAATTAATAGCAAAAGGAAACATTCCTTCTAGCTTCTAAGTCAACGCTATCAAAAGATAAGAGCATTTATTTATGCACCGATTTTGCTGCATTTTGTATGAGATTCACTACAGAATTAAAACCTAAAGAGTACTTCGCGTGAAAATTTAACACAAAGTAAGAAATTATAACACAAAACTAGTTAATGTTTATAGGTATTTTTCATAGGAAAAAATCGTTACAAACTTATATTTGTAGTTTATTTCATACAAAATAAGTGCATATGCCCGCAAAATTAAGTTACAATATTTGTGTAAGTCGTATCTATCTACTTCCCGATGACTTGCAATCCTGAAATAGGTACGGAGACCTCGGTGGGCGGGACCGACTCGCACTTAACCGGTTTTTTTGTATACGTGACCATTTAACTTGTTTAATAACAAGTTTATAATAAAAGGTAAAATTATGAATCATTTATTGTGCAACTCAAATGTTATGTTTGTTAGTTCTTATAAAATATAAGAATAACATATTGAAATGACGCCGTAGCTTCAATAGCCCCTTATCTACTTTCTGGGGGATGTTCGAGGCAATGTGTGTTGAGTGGCGGAATTCAAAGACGCGTTTTGTCTTATTAGCTTAACGAGTAGAACGCTGCAAATTGTCATATAGGTTCCTTGGGGAATGTCAAGAAATCCGTTCTCAGTTCTCACTGAGAAGATTTCTAGAGCGGAAAATACCTGGATCCGCCGTTTTGTAGGCGCCACAATTAGCCTTACTATAATAAAAAGTATTTTTGACATGATAAGGTATTATAGATTGATGAACGCCGGCTGCACGCACGAAAACACGTGCAAGCGAGAGCGCAATAGACAAATGATAGAGAGGCACGATCGGTCTAATCGTTCGTCATTGTTACTTGTAATTAATCTGTATTACTTATGTACAAAAAATAATTGAATATACCAGTGCAAATAAATATAAATTTATATTTACACTGGTAAATTCAATTATTTTCTTAATATCATTGTATTATATAAAATTCTTGTATGCTAATTCAGTGATAATCATTCAATGTTGCCAGTAAAAATAACCATTACTATTTTTTCCTAGCAAGCATTGAACCCACAACCGTCCTCTTCTATTCAGACCATTTTCATCTAATTCTAATTTAAATAATACATTTATATGTAAATCTTGCATGAGTAATCAAGCAGAATTGACTAATAAAAGTATTAACCTTATTGATAACTAGTTATAGCCCGCGACGGTTCACGACTTCACGTGGATTGTGAAATATAAATATAATTCCGGTAAACCCTGTCTTAGTGACAAATTTCAGCGTTCTACGCCGCCAATGCTGAATACTAAACTACTAAACTTTTGTACATTTTATTAGTTCCACGCCGTATCCCGCAGGGTAGGAGGAGGAGGAGGCCGAGGAGAGAGACAGGGGACGCCGTCTGACTCTTAACACGTTGCGGGTTTGAATCGGGATAATAAATTATTTTCATATCCTCACTCTTGTAACAAGGCAAAGCGCGGTGCTCCGCCGGCGTTGAGTTCCGCCAACGCTCGAACGTGAAGATCGGAGTGTTTAACACTAGATTCTGTCTGCCTACCTCGACTACACGTGGAAAAATAAAAAAGACAGTAAAAAACACAAGTCAAGAAAAGAAGTCGATTATAGCTTAAAATATAATGTTTTTGGAGTTTTTGTTAAAATTGAGATGACATCATCAAGTTTAAGGTTGCGATACGATTATTTATGTTTATTAATATCTATATATTAATATCTATAACTCAAGAAATTGTATGTTTATATTTATTTACGAAATATTTCTTTTACAGCCCTTTCCCTTTACTCGTTGTACTGAGAAAAAAAGATCAAGTGCGAGACTCACTGACACCGAGGGTTCCGTACTAATAATCTGCTTGTGAGTCAACTGGAAGTACAAATTACAAAAGATAACAAAGTTAAATTTTGTGAGCGCATTCACAAATTTTGTATGGAATTAATAAGTAATGTAAATTTCTTTCAATGTAAGTTCTAAGTTCCTGCCAAATTTCGTTATTCTAGGTCAACATAAACCCTATAGATTAGGTACTCGGCGAAAGTCAAAATACACGGCAAGAATGAAGGGAATTAATTTCATCTTAGGTATACCTCGCACGATCGTAAGAAGAATGGTATTAATTTCTGTGTTTTGCTTGAAGGTGTAGAACCCTAAAAATATAAATCAAGCATAAACCTGATGACGTCATCCCATGTTATAACCACTGCGAAAACATGATAGATCATTGTCCTTAGAGTTTTTTCTATTTGCACACAGTAAAGTAGGCAATGGGAACCTAGTGTCAAGACACTCCGCTCATCACTTTCCGCCGTATTCTGATGATATTTCATGTTGAACGCCGCATTTTGCCTCGCTACCAGAGCTCTAATGGGAATCAAACTCAACCAGTCGCGTGTACATTCCCGGCACGCTTGAGTCACTGCGCCACGAGCCGACTGACCTCAATGGCCTTAGATTTATTACGTTGTTTACGCTCTTTATTAATTTTTCTGCATGTAGCGCGGTAAGCAAGAACTTAGTGTTAAGACACTACCCGAATTCGAGACATTACTTTGTGTGCGGTGAAATTACTTAATGCAACGCATAGGCAAGTACTTAATGAGGCCGTAGTGGCGCAGTGGCACAGCGCGAGGACTGTAAATGTGACGGGTTTGGGTTCAATTCCCACGCGGGAGACCGCAAATATCTATTTTCATTTTGTCACCCTGATTATGAAGCAAAGTGCAGCGTTGACTTCCGCCGATCAACACACATTGTCTCGAGAAATTGGTGGAAATGAAAATGTCTTAATAGGGATGGAGAGTCTTATTATTAGATTAACAGGTTCTCTCTGCTTACTCTCTGTGCGGGTTGCATAGAACCTAATAATATTATTTCTAATACTGTTAATGTTTTATTCAAAAGTTTAAGTTAATACGGCGGGCACCGTAACTAACCAAATTATTGCTCAAAATCTTTGGACTTTTAATTTCTTTATATGTTTTTCTACAATATTTGACCCATAATATAAGCAAAAAAATATGAGTTAATAAAAACATGAGTGAGATTTGCATAAAAGCGTGACGGAAAGAAATACAGCGTGAAACTATAAAAAATATATATTGTTTATTTAAATAAACATTCGTAGGTAGCTTTTGAATTCGAACATTCGAACACGTCGCTACCACCGTACACTGACTTGGAAAACCGTTCTGATGAGAAGAGTCGTTCTTTTTAGTACATATAAATATTAAATATTTCATTCCCCAAGTGATAATCGAACCCAAATCCGTCGCGTTGTCACACGCTTGCACTCCTGCGCTACGACGGCTTTGAAGGACAGATATAATGACCATATATATACCAATACCTAATGTTTTCTCAAGGTTTATTAATGATGCGATGAGAAACTACTGATAACTAGCCGAGTAAGGTCGCTCTACTAAATACGTCATCTCTAAGCACATAACTTACTATCTTTCACCCGCGACTTCACACGTATCATCCTTCAATGATCATTAAAAAGTAAACAAAATTTAAATTTAAAAAATAAAATAAATCAGTTTCACGCTATATCCCGCACACAGCAGAGCAGGCAGATGGAACCTAATATCCCTCCAAAGACACTCCGTTTTCCATTTCCGGTGAATTTTGGTGGCATTGCGTGTTGAGTGGCGTAACTCAACGCTGCGTTTTGCCTCGACGCCATAGCGAAGAATTGAAAATATAAATTTAAATAAATATTTCATTTCCTCGAGTGGGAATCGAACCCACAACTAGTCACGTTTACAGTCATACTTTTTGTAACTTATAGCTTAGATATATTTAATATGTGCTTACATAATATAAATAATTTGGGTATGTTTCTATTCACGGGAGTTATTTATTAGAGCACCATTTTTACAATGTATAGAGATACAAAATTTCAATAAGTTATATTATAAGAAGCTTATAATATATAAAAACCATAAAAATATCTTTAATAAATACCGAGTAAATGTACTTTACCGTTAAGGGTCGCTACCCCCATAACCCCCTTACTGTGAGGGTTAGGGACAAAAAGAAATATTGTGTCGCTATTTTAGATAAAAAGTTATATAAGTAATCATGTTAAAAACAATTCATTAGATGCCAGTGCTAGACGTTTTCAGCTACAAAGGTATTCGTCATTCCGAGTACCCACACTATGATTAATATAATAAAATTTTGGCCAAATTTGGGTTTTAAATTAAATGATATTTTCCTATAACAGGCAAAATGCCAGTAGGACGTGTTAATTTTTATAAAAAGCAGAAGTTTTATGTAAATCCAAAGTAAAATGGATAGGTTAGGATCTACCCTAAAGTTAGCTGTAAAGTTTTTTCTTTTCATTATTTTCTTCCTGATTGCACAATGCGCAAAAAAAGAAATCAAAAAGCCTATCTTCAACACCCACGACACACTGTCCGTACTATACAGTAGGGTACCTTTTCCTATAAAAACACATATTTACCTATTCTTATGACGTGTCATTTATACGTGGCGTTTATACGCAGTAAGAAGGACGAAGTTATGCTATATTTCATCACGCTAATCATTGACGTGTTAACCGCCGTGCTTGCGGTTAGGATCTCTTAGACGATTAAAATGGGTCATCCATTTAATTTCCTTTGACCACGCTGTACCCCGCTAATATTAAGGAGAACTTAGTGTAAAGACACTTCATTCAACAGAATTTTCGAGGCATTGCGTATTATGTGGTAGAACTCTGCGCAGTTTGTCTTGTAATCAGGCGGAGGAAATGAAAATAAGACATTCATTCCTCTGAGTGACTTGAAGTCATAACGACGTCGACGTTTTCAAATATTACATTTGTATAAAAAACAATATTAAACCTAGTATACCTAGATCTACGGCCCCATGATTTCCTGAAAACGTATTTCTATATTTACTGAAAAAAAAAGTTATGGCCGTTTATATAGTAAAAAAACGCGTATAGTACAGTATAAAGGGAATTAAAATTAATAGGGTACTTCCGGTTAACATAGAGCTAGGAAATTTGGTAGCTAGCATCTATACTCTACAGACTAACATAAACTAGTAGTTTAGGAAAAAGTTTGAAAACTATTCATTTGTGGTTAAATCCTAAAAATAATAGTCCTTGAAGTTTAAGTTTAAGTCAGGTATCAGATGAAAAGGCTCTGACTAAGCTAAGCCTGAATTTCAGAAAAAACTTAAGACTTCCAATTTTTTACGGAACCATCGGTGGGCGAGCCCGACTCGCACTTGTTCTGTTTTTTGTCTTAAAACAATATTGTATTCTACCTACTTAAGATATAATTTATTTAGTATTTTTTTCTGAACGCTCAGAAGTACTATTTCCGGGTCCTGGTGGTCCGCAATGGCTCAGTGTGCTTTGCAACTATAAACGCGACTTCACAACGCGGTTGTGGGTTTGATTCCCACTCGGGGAATTTTGGTAGGTCCATTATCTTACGTCCTACTACGAAGGCAATACCATGTCTTCAGTTCGGACAAGAAACTGTTTGTAGGGCGAAGTATTTGGACAGTAGAGTGTCTTCGTTCTCGTAATCATCTATCGCTAACAGAACGCAGGTTTACCACAAAACTAATTAAGGAATCACTCTTATACGATAGGAATATAATAAAAGTTGCCCCGATTAAACTTTGAACTAGTGGCTAAGTCATATATGTATACCTAAACAAAACTATGACGTCACATATATATAACTATTTAATATAAATTCTAAAGTGACGTCAAAATCACCTGTGGTATTAAATATGTACATATATGTATATATTAAAAAGACCGGTGTCACGGTGATATTGACAATAAACGGTCGCCCTCTTTCTCTAAGTGCGGCGTTGAGTGCCGCCGCTCAACATGAAAATGCAACATGTCTCGGAAAATGCGCATTCCGCGTTAATTGGCGGAACTTAACGCCGGGTTAAACAAATCGTAAATTATTCACCCGAGTGGGATCGAACTACTTAGCACTATAAAATTTCATAAATGAAGTGTACGTGTTGTGTAGAATAACAATTCTAAAAAGAAGATTAATAAAAGTTATGTTTCACACATTATTCCTCATAGAATGCGTACCCACTGCGGCGTTAAGTTGCGTCACTCAACACGCAACGCTTCCAGAAGTCAGCGGAGAGTGGGGAACAGACTGAAGTGTCTTAACGGGAACGGAGTGTATTAACTAAGTTTCCAGGTCCCTCCTGCCTACCCTACTATGTGCAGGATAAAGCGTGAAGCTGAATAAAAAAAGTACGCAGAAGAACCTAATCTAAGACACACCATCCCCTACTAAAGATCCAATTAACAATTAACGGAACTCGGAACTTAACGCCGCACATCGTTTCACCGGAGCGGAGAAAAGTCACACACCACAACCGTCGTGTTTACGCTGTCCAAATACAAGTCGTGATGTCATAACAACGACGTTATATTTATTTATTAGTGTGAGATGTTATTTTGCAAAATAATTAAAACAAAGATTAGTAATAATTGATATTATTTTATCTTCACGCTTTATAATAATAATAATAATAACCCCACCACGGGGATTGACCTTGTCGTGGTGGTGGGGCTTACAGGAAGTAGGTACAAACATAAGGCTATAACATCTTGCCAAATTAACTTGATAATTTAGTTATCAAATAACATTTTATAAATGCCAATAACATCCGGGCTAACCCTTCCTAAACTAATAATTCCCAAAAAACCTTTTTTAATGAATAATGGACAATAAAAGAGTGTATAATTTACGGCCGCTTCCCGGGGGTCGCCGGGGCGCACCTGGAGCCGATGCTGGGTGTCTCAGCATGCGGACCATCGGCGACGAGGAGTTGAACAGGCGGGCTCCAGTCGAAGAATATGTTACAGCCGAATCATCACCATGTTCATCTTCACCTACTGCATTTCTCCCATCACCTTCATCTTCACTCTTCATACCATCATCTTCATTATCTCCTGTTTCATCAAATCATTCTACCGTGGACGTTGTGCAGAGTCCTTACATGGATAATTTATCTGCATCCGCTGCGGTAAGCTCGCGTACTCGAAAAAAATGGTCAGTTGAGATGAACATATTTATCGTACGCACATACTTCATAGTCACATCATTAGAAACTATAAATACAAATTCTTATCTTACACCATTACATGCAGAGTTTATAAAGAAATTTCCTAATATGCAGGTTTCTAAACAAAGAATAGGCGATCAACGTAGAGCTATTATGCATAGAAATTTACTTACTACACACAAAATCCAAGAAATTAGAGATGAAGTTAGATTATTATTAGAAAAGGAATTACCATCAGGGATTCCTTATCAAGCAATACAAAATTCAACCCAGAGTCAACGTAGAATATGGACGAATGATATAAATGAAACTATAATAAGGTCGTATTATATAATAACCAATTTAGAAAAAAATATGACAGCCTATAGAACACAACTACATAAGGAAGTTATAACAAATTGCCCAAGTATATCCGACGTCTCAGTTCAAAGAATAGCAGATCAAAGAAGAGTTATAGTAAATAATAAATTAATAAAGCCACATCGATTACTAGAAATTAGAAAAGAGGTAGAGTTACTAATTGCCGATAATAATATGTCAACGAAGCAAAATGAAACCGAAACACAAAATACTGCAGAACGTACAAATACATTAGAACCAATCCTACACTCTATGGATATAGAATGTACAGACACAATGATAAACAATGATTTAAGCGAACAACAAACAATAAATTACAATGAAACAAATCGAAGCAAAGTATATCAACTTACAGATGAAGATAAAAATGTCATAGATGCTACGTTTAGTAATTTCTATTCAGATTTTAGTAATACACCACCAACACAACGACCCTTTATACCGAAACAAAAATGTAGTAAAAAGTTTTATGCAATAGTTGACTTTATTAATTTAACAGTATTACCCAAATACCTACAAACTAATATTGATTTTGATACAGTACATACACTTCTGTATTGCTCAGCATTAACGGCAGCAGTTCATAATGGTTCTAAAATTAAACCACATCAAGAGCCAATACAAGGAAAACGAGATGTCCCAAGATGGCAAATGCGATTAGAAGAGAGAATTAAAGACCTTAGAGTTAAAATTGGTAGGATTACGGAATACATCAATGGAAACCGAAATCACAGTTTACAAATTCATATTGATAAAATAAAGCTTAACTATAAAATACATACACAACATGAAACTGAAAACGTGCAACTTGTAGAATTCTTAGATACGTTAAAACAAAAACTCAGTGCATTGGCAAACCGATTACGTAGATACACACAAGCAAGACAAAGAAAAGTGCAAAATAAGCAATTCACAGCCAACGAAAAACAGTTTTATAAAAAATTAAGTGAAGGTAATAATAATAATCAAAATACAAACAGTAAACCAAATCAAGCTGAGTCACCTACTGCATCTGAACTTTACAACTTCTGGTCGTCAATTTGGTCAGTTCCCGTTAAATATAAAGAAAGTAGTTGGATAGATGAACAAAATCACTTTTGCGAAGACCTACCTCTGATGGAATTTGAAGCAGTAGACGAAAATTTATTAAAATATGTTATCAATAGAACACATAATTGGAAGGCTACTGGGACTGATCGGATTCATAATTACTGGTATAAAAAACTCACTAGTATCCATAAACCCTTACTTACACATATTAATAGCTTCATAAAGTCACCTAATACACTGCCACAGTTTTTAACCCAGGGAATAACGTATTTGCTCGCTAAGGACCAGACTGACATTCGTAATCCCGCTAAATATAGACCAATCACTTGTTTACAGACCTTATACAAAATTATCACATCATGTATCACAGAACTTATTTACAAACATATAGACACCAATAGTATATTAGCTGAGCAACAAAAAGGATGCCGACGATATAGTCAAGGCTGTAAAGAACAACTTATCATAGATTTAGTAACTTCCAAACAAGCTCTCACAAAAAGAAAAAATATTTACACTATGTACATAGACTACAAAAAGGCCTTTGATTCCGTTCCACATTCTTGGCTTCTGTATATATTAAAATTGTACAAAATAAATCCCATCATTATAGAGTTTTTGAAATGTAATATGCAAAAATGGACTACGAAATTAAAAGTAAACAATAATGGTCATACTGTAGAAACTGAACCAATTCCTATACGTAGAGGTATATTTCAAGGGGACTCTCTGAGTCCTCTTTGGTTTTGCCTCTCAATAAATCCATTGTCGGACATGCTTAATAAGAGTAGTAAAGGCTACAACATTAAGCAAACCAACACACAGTACACATTGTCACACCTCATCTATATGGACAATATAAAGCTTTATGCATCAAACCTTAAAGATATAAAAAAGTTAGCAGATATTACAGAAATGTTTTCAATAGATATCAAAATGGAATTAGGAATAGATAAGTGCAAAATGCAATCAATACGACGTGGAAAGAAAGAGAATAATACATATGAGTTAAAAACAGGAGAAGAAATTGAAGATATAGATAATGATAATGGATATAGATATTTAGGATACCAACAAACTAGACAAATACATCAAAAAGAAACTAAAATAGAAATAAATCAAAAATTTAAACAAAGACTAACTGCGATTTTGAAAACAAATCTTAATTCTCGAAATACAATTAAAGCCGTAAACACATTCGTAGTCCCAATACTTACCTATTCATTTGGTATTATACGATGGTCCCAATCAGAGCTACAAAAGTTACAACGCACAATCAATACGCAAATGACTAAATTTAGAAAGCATCATCCACGTTCTTGCATTCAAAGATTAACAGCACCTAAACATGAAGGAGGAAGAGGTCTAATAGACATTAAGAACTTACATAATAAACAAATAACGTCACTTAGAAAATTCTTTCACGATCGTGCACAAATATCCGCATTTCATAAAGCAGTTGTACAATCTGATTGTAATTATACTCCTTTAAATTTACAAAATGAGCAAAAACAACAAAATGAAAAAATTACCACTTTAGAGCAGAAACTTAATGTATGGCAAGCAAAATCCCTTCACGGAAGACACCGCAATGATCTTCTTAACCCAAACGTTGACAAAATTGCGTCTAACGCGTGGTTAAAGAAAAGCGAATTATTTCCGGAAACGGAGGGATTTATGTTAGCCATACAGGACCAAATAATAGAAACGCGTAACTACAAAAAACACATTATTCATGACACCCAGATGGATCTATGTAGACACTGTCACAGTGCCAGTGAAACAATACAGCACATAACAGGTGCTTGTAAATCTATTGCACAGACGGATTACAAGCATCGGCATGACCAAGTGGCATGCATTGTACATCAATATTTAGCCAAAAACCTTCTTCTAATAAGCGAAACTGTCCCATATTATAAATATAAACCACAATCAGTAATAGATACAGCCGAATATAAACTATATTGGGATAGAACAATAATTACAGATCGAACAGTTCACCATAATCGTCCGGATATAACATTACATATTAAAAAGCTCAAAACAATTTATCTCATAGACATTGCAATTCCAAACACTCATAACCTTTCATCTACGTTTACAGAAAAAATAACAAAATACACAGATTTATCCATAGAACTGAAATCACAATGGCAAGTGAACACAGTTAAAACGGTCCCTATCATACTTTCATCTACAGGTGTCATACCAATCACGTTACACTCTTGCCTTAAGCAACTTAACCTTCATCCTCTACTTTACATTCAATTACAAAAAGCAGTAATTCTGAACACGTGCCGTATTGTTAGAAAATTTTTATCATACCAATAATCATTTCATATGAAGTTTCCTAATGTTTGACAAAAGTCCGCATTAGGAAGAGGATCCCCAGAAATGGGAGAAATATTAAATTTCTTTAAATAATAATAATAATAATAATAATAATCTTTATTTAAACACTTATTAGATACAATAATTGGTTAAGGTACTGTCCTCTTAAATAAGTTACAAAGTAACCCGTGGTAAAGAGAAACAGTGCCGTGTCCCACGGGGGGTACTAAATGAAGTGTTCCTTTATACGAATTACAAGTCTTAATGTACATATTATATTATAACCTAATTATCTCTTTAACATTATAAATATTTTGGTGAGTATATAAAAGATGTGTGTGCGTGTGTGTGTGTATGTGTATGTGTGTGTGTATGTGTATTTGTGTTATATGTAAGGTATGTATATGAATATATATGTATTATGCATGTAGTATAAGATTTTTATAATATAGTTTATAATAATGTTTGTAGCAATAATTCTGTTTCCTCATATGTTTTCCCTTGTAAGAATGAACGGACAGTTGCTTTACATTTATGGATAGATAAATTATACATGGAAGTACTTGTATTAATTTTATTGTATAAGAAAGGGCCCAGATAGAAGAAAAATTTTTTAGAAAAGGAGTAACGTATAACAGGGAGAGGACAAACATTATCTTTACGTCGCTTAGTTATCTTAACGTAGGGGGTGATTTTGTGTTGACGTACGATTGTATCCAACACAAATGACTGCCTGACGCTAAGAACATTGCAATCCTTATAAAGTTGCGTAGTCGAATAAAGGATCGGTCGAAAGGTGGCTACTTTCAGGATGGCTCTGTGTGCAATTTCGAGTGGGATCATCACTGTTTTAGAGGCCCCTCCCCAACAAGATATGCAATAAGACACTACAGATCGACCGAGTGCATAATAGACATTGCGTATAATAAATTGATTCGCAACGTATCGAAGTGTCCTGAAAATAAAAATTAATTTTCGTATTCTGCCAGTTAGGGCTTCCACGTGAGCTTTAAAATTTAATGTCTTGTCCAAAATAATACCCAAGTACTTTATATTGTTTACTGAAGCTATTTGCGAGCACTGGCAATTATGTCCAAATTGTGTGATGCATGAGTGGGCTATGAGGGTAATAGGATTTTTGGGTTGGGAGGTTAATTTGGAAGAAAAAGTGATAAATTTAGTTTTGTCAGTATTCAGCGTAAGTGTGTGAGAGCGTAGCCAATTAAGGACAAGTGTTATACCAGTTTGAGCCACTGTTTGGGTTTCCGACCAGGAATCTTCACAAAAAGTTATTGCAGTGTCGTCTGCGTACGTAACGATTTTTGAATTTGGTATACTAAGATTGCAAAGGTCATTTATAAAAATTAGAAACAAAGTTGGCCCAAGAATACTCCCTTGGGGCACCCCATATTGTATACGAAGTTCATCACTTACGTGGTTACCTATTTTGACCATTTGCGTCCGATCTGTCAAATAGCTCTGAAAAAATTTAAGTTGTTGGCCTCTGACACCTATACTTTCAAGTTTTTGTAAAAGAATTGTAATGGGTACGGTGTCAAAGGCTTTAGCGAGATCAAGAAACACAGTGAGTACCTTTTTGTTATTATTGAGGTTGGTGACAATAAAAGTAGTTAATTCGTGAACTGCTTCAGCTGTGGATTTATTTCTACGAAAACCAAATTGTTGTTTTGAAATTAGGTTAAAATGCTCTAAGTAAAACCTGAGTCTCTTATTGACGAGGTGCTCCAATACTTTAGAAAGAGCGCTTAATACTGCAATTGGACGATAATTATTTACTTGGTTCCCATTACCCCCCTTGAAGATAGGATGAATGATAGCCTTTTTAAATGAAGATGGAAAGACCGAAGCCTGAAAGGATCTATTGAATATGTGGCACAACACAGGTGTCAGTGCTGCAGAGTATCTTTTTAATATAGTTGATGAAATTCCGTCCCACCCAGTAGAAGCATTGGATCTAAGAGAGTTAATAGTTTGTAGGATTTCATCATTATCAGTTTCTTCAAGAACAAAGGAGGATAAGTTAGTATAGGTATGTGAAAGGGTTTTTGTCAACTGTTGAGATGAGTGCATGTTACTTCTATCCGCAAGTTCCTTCCCGATATTAACAAAAAAGCTATTGACGTTATTACAAGAGTAAATGGGAGAGTGAGATTGTTGAATAAGTTGAGTAGATGAGTGTCTAAATTTCGTGGTGTAAGTTATAGTTCCTATAGCGTTCCACAGTGCCTTCGTATTATTACAGGATTTTTCTAACAGTTTAGTGTCATATTGTCTTTTAGCCTTTTTCAATATCTTTGTACAAAAATTTCTGTAACGCTTATAAGTAATTTTAAGAGTTTCATTGTTAGGAGACAATTTTATTTTTTTGTGTAACGCGTCTCTATTTCGGATACACCTAAGTAAGCCTGTTGTTATCCAAGGCTTGAGTATCCTTTTTCTGGTAGATCGTTTGATTATGGTGGTATGTTCCTGTATGACTTTCGATAACAAGATTACAAGCTCATCTGTCGCTGTATTTGGATCTTCAATAGATAAAATGTTTGTGAAATCTAGGTTTTTGAAAATTGTGTCTAGGCTTTCATAATCTATTTTAGACACTATAGAGACTTCCAAGACTCGCGCTTGTTTAATTTTGACACATGCCAGAGAAGAGTAGTGGTCCGTGATGGTTGATTCGAAAATTAAAGTAGTGACATTACATTTTGTACGAACGAAAGTGTGATCGAGACAGTTATTTCCTCGAGTCGGTACAGTGTGGGTAGGGAGAAAGCCGTGGAATGCAAGACAATTTAAATAATTTTGAGAACGAAGATCTAAAGGTGACTTAATATTTATATTAAAGTCTCCTGTTAAAACAACCGACTGAAACTTACGTAACGTTGGAAGTATGCTATTTAATGCGTCTAAAAATTTGTCAATATTTTCAGTAGACGGTGAGCGGTAAATGCAAAGGATAGCTGTATCAAATTTAGTTTTAACTAATAATCCTGAAGCAGATGCGTTCAAGTCTAGTTCTTCTACGATTGGGTTTAAGAAAGTCTTTACATACACTACGACACCGTCGCTTTGATTTAAATGCTTAGTAGTTTTATGAGAAGAATAACCATTTATTTCGGGAATTTGACCATTTTTTGAGCAGGACAGCCAGCATTCTGTAAGTACGATTACTTCCAAATCAAAAGAGAAGCGATTCAGGAACACCTCCAAGTCAAGAAAGTGGCAATTTATGGATCTTATATTTTGACAGTATGTTTTTAAATAGTGGGTAGTGTTACGCAAAATTTTATTAGACTGTTCAGGAGTGCATATGTGAGTATCAGATATTGACGACTCGTCGACGTTATTTAATAATTTTATAATATTATCCATCACAGATTTAGTTTAGTGATTGTCCTTTGATACATTGTCACAGAGTTGACCGGAATGTAGGGACTCCTAAACATTACTAAGGCTATATAATGCATTAGTGTAAATTT
>JAEBDU010006997.1:0-14911 GCA_016802625.1 Heliconius numata | reverse complement strand
GTTTTATTTTAAAACGATAATTTTATTATTTATTTTGTTTGAAAAAATAACTTTTTCATTTTTGAGAATTATTTTTTTTCCGAATTATATTAGGCTTTTATAGAGTAGTTGAAACTGTAGTTTCATTTAAAGTGGCGCTGACACTTCCACCCTGTATAACAACGCACGGAGTATTTGCTGTAGGTGTAAAGTGCCATTCAGACGGAACTTTTCTCATAAACTGACCGAACTTGAATGACAAGTCTAATTACGTGATACCCACCTCCCGCTCTGAGCGACTGCTATTGAGGAACTTGGAAGAAAGTAGTTTAAATACGAAATGAATTCTATTTGTCAACTAACTTTTATATTGGATTCACTTTTGATGTCTTGTTGTAGTTTAGTTTAGGACCAGTAGTTTTTGTGTAATTTAAAATTTAAATGTTAATTATTACAACATTAATATTATGTTTTAATAATAATTAGTAATTATTGTTTTTCATTCCCTCGTTACTTGACATGCAAAGAATCGAGAATTCAACGGAAAGTGGGGAAAGGAAGTCTTAATAGAAACGAAGTGCCTCAACATTAGGTTTCCAGGTACCCACTGCCTATTCTGCTATATGAGGTGTGCAGTGCAAGCTGGTGCCCCTGTTACGACATTTCTGGACATTTTTTCTTAATGCTCCTTTGCACTGCCTAGCCTACCAAATTTCAACTTTCCAAGTCCAGCACCTAGTAATATCTGTGCGTTGTCTAATAACTAAAGAATTTTAAACATATTCTTATAGACAATAGGTCTATATGAGTTTTCAGTCAGTCATTCGGTAACGCAAGAGTTCAATCTATATATTTAAAATCGAAAGGTCACTCACTCATCATGAAATCTCAGAAACTACAAGTGCTAGGAATCTCAAATTTTGCATAGGAGTTACTTACAGGACGTAGGTGCTTGCTAAGACGGGAATTTGCAATATTCGACTTCTAAGGGGTTGTTTCTGGGGTTGAAAGTTTGTATGAAATTTCATTACTACAAATGCTAGGAGTCTCAAATTTTGTATTTTGATTAATAATAACGTAGTTCACGCAGGCGAAGCCGCGGGCGGGCCGCTAATATACCTATATAGATAGATAGATAACGCAGGAGACAAACAGATTGGAAGCGCGGTAACAGACTCAATGGGGCCGCGCGTCGCATAAAAGTAAACAGCTGACGGTTCACTCACAGCCTATCCTCCCGACCTCTCGACCTTACAATACACGTGACATTATAAATGTATCACCAATTTAACATTATAGATGCGGTATTTTATTATGTTTTTTAATTAGATTACAAGCGAAGTACCGCCTGGGGCAGCGCAGCGTTTCAGTATGTGGATGTAAATGCGATGGTTTTGAATTCGATTCCCTTTTCATTCGTTCCCTTTCAATAGAATTCGATTCCCTTTTTCCGATTGAGTTGGAAAAAGGAAATTGGAGTGTCTTAACACTAAATTTCCTCATCTTGCTGTATGCAGATTATGGTTAGGTGAATCTAATGTAAAACTTTCTATTATATAAAAAAAAGCTTTGTGCGAGGTAGCAAAACGAGGGGGCGTTGGAGAGCGAATCGACAAAGAGGAATAGCTTATTTATTTTCTTTAACAGTTACACGATAATTCTTTTAAATTCAATTGCTTAAATTATACATTTTGAGGGTCTTTAAATCGAGAATGAACAGGTATCTACAAGGACATTCGGAACTGAACGCCGCGACGCCACGGTGGCCTCTAACTATGTAACTCAATGAGGAATGTCTCGAAATGAGATGGAAAATAGAGAACAAATAGAGTCAAATTGCCACCTCCGTAATAAGTAAATAGAGAACAAATAGAGTCAAATTGCCACCTCCGTAATAAGTAACATAGCTCCATTGCGTAGTTTGAGCCTAGCGAGCCAATCAGGCCAAATGTTTTTTGCGGCAGTATCGGGCCCCGAGCGGGTCCTTATTTCCTGTAAACTTACCAAAGATACTACTATTGGATTTCGATCTAATATGTATATTTTTAAGAAAAATAGATTCTAAAAATTGTGAAAAATTTTATATTAATCAGTGCGTTTGAAGAATAAATTGATTTTCCACTTTCGGCCTACCATATAAAATGAGAGAGATCAGTAAATAAGTACATATTTATGTTATAAATGTCATACGAGTAATTTGATGTCTTTTTTTAAAATTTCATAGTTAATTGTAGCCTTCGTGACTGTAAACGAATGAAATCTCAAGCTCTATGGCGCTCCAGCCTAAAAATAAAATAAAATAATATTTATTACAAATGAATTTTGAGCCTGCAACAATTAGAGGCAAAATTATTTTTTTTAGCTTCATGATTTATTTCTCCTGCCACAGGGTAGGAAGAGGGATCTCAGTATTAAAACAACCCACTTTCCAGTTTTCATTGAATTCTGGAAGCATGTGTTCAGTGGTGGAACTCAACGCTGCTCTTTAAAGACACCAGAGCATATAAATGAAAATATTACATGTTTCATTTCATCAAATGGGAACCAAACGCACAACCTCGCGTTTATAGTTAATATTTTCTTTTTTTTTTAATAAACAGTTAGGCAAAAAAATCTATAGTACAGACATATTGTACGAAAACGACTTTCTTTGGATCGCGCGTCATCCCTGAAAATGTGCCGGCTAACAGCCGTCCCTTGTATTTTTGCCGCTGGAATAAAACGTTTTGTATCGGGAATTGAATCGCTTCCTCCTTGACCGTTCACTGGTCACATTCACCCTCGACTCGATCCCTTGGATACCTCCTGTGGGTCAGATTAGACAAATTTGGTTTTCTATTCTGTATCTTTTTAAGGAAATTTTGTTATATATATGTATGTATCTAAGTATCATTGCTAAGGCCGCCATATGATTGTTAACGCTGCGGTTGTGAGTTCGATTTCTAGTAGGGGAAATAGTTATTTTCATTTTCTATAAGAATAAGACAAACCGAAAAAGCTAAGTTAATACGTAATGTTTCGAAAATTGAGTGACGATGTGTATACACATACCCTTGTTGTGAAGCTATCGCGGCATTAACTCCAATGGTCGTGGTAAGACATGGTGCGGCGTTGAGTTCCGAAGCAATATACTAAATTCAGGCGAAAATAAGAGAACGGTGTAAATTGACACTAGATCTAGATAATATTAAAATATATTTCTATATAAAAATTGACCTGTTACTTAAGGATCCCAGCACGAAACGCCAAGTTCATTACACCAATAAAGCATCGCTCGTAAACCATACGAGCGAGTCTATCCGAACGGAATAGAGGCGTTAAAATATACAAAAGAAAACGATATAATTCAACATTTGAGTTCCACTTTATGTCCCTAGCCGTAAAACGTTACGGCTGGTACAAACGCCACTTAAAGGGCCAGAAAGTCTATAAAATTCGCTAAATATATAAGATGTTTATTAAATCATCTTATTATACGTATTTAGATATTAACAGCATCTGCCTGTAGACGCTGTAGTTATGGGTTAGGTTCTGACTCTGGGGAATTAATTTTCGCTCGCACTGGCAGTAAGATGAAGTGCAGCATTGAATTCCAACACTCATCACGCAAGTAATATCTCAAAAACGAGACGAAAGTGGAGAACGAAGTGTCTTAACTCCTCAAGATACAAGAAACTTAATTCCTCAAGATTTTCTCGACCAAACCTGCTAAATGATTTCTTCTGCCAATCCTGCTAAATGATTTTCTCCGCCAATCCTGCTAAACGATTTCCTCTGCCAATCCCGCTAAATGATTTCTTCTGCCAATTCTGCTGGATACAGGATATAGGGTAAAACAAAAAACTACCAACACAGCTATAACTTTTATCCCTTTATAAACAAAACTATAAATAAATACAACAAACTAAAATGAAGAACTCCCACCGTTGACACGCACAGAACTACCAGCTGTATAGCATCTGGTCCAATAGCAAACCTCACGCACTTATTACAGAACTGGCCGAAGGGACGAGGCTTGTACGTGAGAAAGCAAATATTTCATTAGGAAACGCTACGTGTCTTGATAGTTGGTAAAAGATTAATAGTAGTTATTTTTTACTTTAAAGACGAAGATTCTCATTCGGAAGATTATATTATTTATTTTTTTCTCCGCTCTGTTTAATATAACGCGGCGTTAATATCCGCCGCTTATCACGTAACATCTCGAAAATTTGGCGGTAAGATGTTTTTCAATGCCACAGCATAATTTAAGTAAAATATTCATATTAAAAACCACTAATGTGCATGTGAGAAGAGGTTGCGAAAGTGGTCTCTTAGAGTCCACTCGTGTTCAAGGTGCTGGTGATCTAGGTCAATCTATTTATAAAATGTCTTATTTGGAAAAATACTTATAGGTAGTCATATATTAATAATTTATTTAATTTTAGAAAAAAAATATGGCGTTGAGTTCCGCAATCCAACATCCAACATGTGATGTCTCGAATTGGTCGTAAAGTTAGGGACGGATTGTCAACATACACTACCTTCTGCCTACTCTGCAGTAGGATAAACATTTTTTACCCGACTGCACAATGCAAAGTATTTACCAGTTTATGTATTTTAATACTTATGGGCGTTCTAGAGTCCTTCAGTTACTGTGTAACTGACACGTTGGTATCTATCTATTAACGTTAAGAGTATAAGCACTAAGCCTCTTATTTATTTTAGAGATCGATCTTGAGAGCGACATTTAAATGCTGTTTTCTTTCATAGATATTAATACGGTTCATATCTCTTAAGAACAAAGTTGACAGTGGTTTATAAATACAGGTATAGATTAAAAGATTTCTTTAAATTATTCCGAGACTACAAATTTTCCATCGTAAAGTCCACACAAACAAACTTGCGAGTACCTACTAGTATATACAATTATTCCTCATTCTTTTATATTCCTCAAACATTTTATTTTAATATACCTACATAAAAAAAAGTGAAATAACTGAACAAACAAATTGATAACACAAATATAAAACATAAACAACTAATGAAGTTAAGAAACGACTCCAAGCTAAGTGTATAATACAATGTAGTTTCGCTGTATTGCAACGAGATTGCTCTGAGCTGAAACGTTGTCACCTATTTGCTCAATTTACTCTTCAAATTCTCATACCTTTTACTGCTAGAAAACGTGGAATAATAGAAATTTAATCATATGCTTTAGTTCAGTTGAAGCTGAAGAAAAATAAAAAGGGAATATAAAATTAGTTTTAAAATTATTCAGAAAATATTTTTTGTTAGTAAAATTTCTGGGGTGGGCACAGTGCACCCACGCTCCCCCTATTCCCACAATCGTGGACGTAATAAATTTTAAATTTTCCAATATTTATGTATTTTTCAGTTCTTTATACAAATAACATTCACAAATATAATGTAGGTATACATGTACTCCAGGAAAATAAAGTGAGTGAGTATCCTCAAGAGACGTTGAGTAGCGACGACGAAAATCCCAAAACAATCTGTTAAGCACTCAGAAAAAGGAGTTTAGAAACTCAAATTGTGAAGTTGACTAAAAGACTGAATTGTAGAAAATACTGCAAGTGTGTAGAGGAATAGCTTCAAATGAGGCCAGTGCAGTAGTGGTTTGGAAGAATTATATAAAAATGCATTCATCTAATGAAGAAATAGGACAGTATATAAGCTCGTTCGCTCGATTTCTAGTCGAAAGAATGGTCTTATAATATTTTCATTTCCTGCTCTAATGCGGCGTTGTACTCCGCCATTAAACACGCAATGTCTCGAAAAACTTGTTGAATTGTGGATATGTGTATGTGAAAAAGCAACAAGCAACAGAAAACTGTTGTTGTAAAATTGCTATGAAACAAAAGAACGTAAAACTATTTTTATGTAAAAATGTGACAATGACAATTAATAAATGACAATAAATAAATGTCAAAAAATATAGAAAAAAGATAAACAAAATCTAATATTTAAAATTAGTTTAGGTTCATCTACTAGGTGCCCTAACAAGCATGTTCTATATCTATATGGGAATACGCTCAGGGCATTGCTGCATGTAGTTGCTAAGTGATATTCCGCTTGTGGCTACAAATCGTCAAAATCGATGGCTGTCTGCCTGTTGAGAGGTGCTTGTATGGAAATTTGTATTTATGTAGAACTAGTTGTTATATTATTCTACTATAACTTCATTTATATTTGTATAATAGATGATATTTTTATTAAGTTTATTAAGTATATAAAGCGGCGTTGAATTCCTTTACTCAAGAAGACATAATGTCTCGAAAATTGAATGGTGCATCAGGAATGGAGTGTCTTACTTAACACCAGGTTCCCTCTGTCTACCTTTTTATATGCGGGATACAGTGGAAAAGTAAAAAAAACACGGTAATTCCATACTTTTGTGTATTTTTGTATACAGTAGAAGTTAATAAAAATAACATTCAGTTCACAGAAAATCTTAACAATAACAAATTGGATAACGAGTTGAAATGTCTCATTTCTACGAATAAAGTTCAGTATTTCATTCTCAATGCTGCTATACGATTGTAATGGCGTTTGTATGAAACATGATATTGAGAATAATGTTTTTAATGGAAAATGTCATAATATATTGCAAAAGCTGAAAAATTTGTTAAGTTAAAATTATAAATCTATTTTTATAGGTAAAAAATTGTATAAGCTTCCGTGGTGTAGGTTCGCAGCTTCTGACTGAGAGCGCGGCCGTTCATTGCCGTCATTTAACTCGCAGAGTGTTTTAACACTGTGTTCTCTCTGCCTACTTTGCTATACGTGGGACACAGGTTGCAGCAAACAAAAAGACATTGAATAATATTGATATTACGTCTGCACAGTTGAGTAGCTGTGGATTAAAGTTCGACTCAAAATAATATTTGCCAAGAACTGACTAAGGCTTAAAGCTAATTCGTATGTAGATTTAGGAGTGAGACGTACAAGTATATAACTGCGAAATTAAAGATTTACTTTTGCCTGGATACAAACTCGAGGAAATGAAAGTTTTAAGCATTTCATTGCCCTGACTGGGAGTCGAACCCACAATTGTCGCGCCAAGTCTAAATGTATTTAAAAATCCAGTAAGGGGTTGCAGGTGTATAACAATATAATATGTAAGCGAAAATTTTCATTTCACTTTAGGTTTCAAAGTAAATTTGCTCCAACGATTATCCAGCTCT
The DNA here is from genome assembly GCA_016802625.1 of Heliconius numata. Taxonomy (NCBI): domain Eukaryota; kingdom Metazoa; phylum Arthropoda; class Insecta; order Lepidoptera; family Nymphalidae; genus Heliconius; species Heliconius numata. The sequence continues at coordinate 7,745 of JAEBDU010006997.1, read as the reverse complement.
GGAGAGTCCTGCGTAAATATTTGTGTTGACTTGAAACTTATGCTAATAACAGTGCCAAAACAACCGTCCCTGGAAGAAAATAAATACTGTTTTACACTTGATAATATGCTTTTGCAAAGTTTGTGGACGAAACATACGGCTTGTTCATGTATTATTATAGCATGGGTAAAAACGATAGACGCCATGATTCTGTAGTTCTATAATATCTTTAAATCAATGAGAATGTTCACTGATACTGGTTTCACGGTTTACCCCGTTAGCTAGGGGGAAATTAATGTTAAAACTCTCCGTTCTCCAATTTTCGTCTGAATTCTAGACACAAAACGTGGCGTTGAGTTTCGCCACTCAACACGCAATATCTCAAGAATTTAACGGAAAGTAGAGAACGGAGTTGCTTAACACTAGGTTCCCTCTGCCTACCCTGCTATATGCAAAGCCGCAAGTCCAACTCTAGTCTGACATAAAATAGCGATATATTACCAAAAATTACATAAAAATGTGCTCGCATCTAGAATTCAAGTCATACGTGTTACAGGAACGTTACGAAAAACCAATCCAATAAGGGAATGCTGCATCTGGACCGGACGGTCGGAACTCCAAGACCACCTTCGCGTCGCGCCCCATGTTTTATTAATCACGCCGTCTGAAAGCATCAATATATATTTAAAGTGCTTCACTTGTGTCATTGAAATTGTTTGGTATGTTTGTTTCAGTTTTCACGCTGTATCCCGCACATAGCAGGATACGCAGAGGGAACCTGGGAAGCTAGTGTTAAAGCATTCTCCACTTTCCACGGAATGATGCTATAAAATAATAATATAATTATAATGAGGTCGTACTTGGTGTAAGGGTGTGACTGTAACGCAACGTCTGTTGAGTCGATCTTCATTTGGGGGATGAATGATTATTTATTAATATTTTCATTTGTTCTCTAGCACCAAAGTAAAAATCCCAGCGTTAAGTTCCGCCACTCAACATGCAACGCCTCGAATATTTTGGCGAAAATAGGGGAAGAGTGTCTCAACACTTAGTGTCTCATCACTAAGTTTTCTCTACCTATCCTGGCTATATGAGGGATACAGCTTGAAGCTTATTAAAATTCTAACAAAAATTCATAGATAAAACTATTTTCTGCTCTCACACAAAAATATATACAGGGTGGAATTGTCAGCGCCACTTTAAATGAAACCACAGTTTTAACTACTCTATAAAAGCCTAATATAATTCGGAAAAAAAATAATTCTCAAAAATGAAAAAGTTTTTTTTTCAAACAAAATAAATAATAAAATTATCGTTTTAAAATAAAACGCCATTTGTAAAGTATAACATAGGCACGCACACACTTACCTGTCAAAGCGGCAACGTCGAATACGTATGTGTGCGTGACACGAAATACAGGTATGGCTAAAAATCGTGAAATGAAAAAAAAATCCTACGTCCAAACCGTTGAGGTACCTTGATTATTTTTTTTAATTCTGGGTTTGAAATATTTTACCCTATATGCAGTTTCAGTTAAAGAAGCGCTGCCTCTTCCACCCTGTATATAAATTCAATTAAATTAATTTTCCATTCCACCAAAAGCCATTAGCAAGAAAGGAAAATATTAGTACAAATTATACTAGAAGTGTAGCTAGAAACCATTTTATTTCAAAATTTCCATAAATAAATACACGTTGTGTCGAAGAAGACTGCTATTTGAATGCAATCGGCGTCGAATACGTTCTAAGGTATAACTGAATATGATAATGCGGTATACTATACTGACATTCGATTTTACTTATAATTTTTATTATATTTTTATTGGATTGATTATATTATTATTGTTTTCTTTAATAGGATAAAAAGGCAGACTAAAAGTCAATGTAGTATGCATAATAGATTTTTTTTAATAATAACAAAGACCAACCGTCTTACATTACGTTGATTTTGATTTTGAAGGGCCAATGACTCTAAACGTGACGGTTGTGGGTTCAATGCCCACTCGAGAGGAATAAAATATTTAATATTTCTAGTTCCTCATTCTGGCTTTAAAGAGGCAAAGCGCGGCGTTCCACCACTCAACACAAACTGCCTCTAGAATTTGGCAGAAATTGGGGATGAAGTGTCTTAACACTAACTGTTATATAAATACAGCGTAAAGCTAAAAGAAGAAAAAATATTTAAAATCTTAATGCGCGACAGGTGTAGGGTTTGAGCCCCATTCGAAGTAATTAAATATTTTCATTTCTTGTAATTCAAATGTGTCGATTTCAATAAAAAACCGATAAAAAATAAAATTACAAACAGACATATGTATTTAAAATGTTTTTAATATTACTATTTCCATAGATATTCCATAGAGCAAATGTGCAACAAACCCATAACGAGTGAAGCGGTCGGTGGAATAAAAATTGCTATATTATTACTGTATCTACAGCCTGATGGTAACTACGCATTTGAGAGGTACCACTCGGATAGCGAGTGCTGTATTTTAAATTTTATAACAACTTTGTACTAAATAAAAACTTTTTTAGACATTGTGGAATAAAAAACTGTGGAAAAATATGCGAATGACGAACTTATAGGAGCAAAATGTTTAAAAAATCCTATTAAAACATATATTTGCGTTTAAGCACAGTAAATGACAAAATGTACGGTAAGTTGTGGGTTTTTTAGGGTTCCGTACCTAAAGAGTGAAACGAGATCATATTATTACGACTCCGCTGTTAGTCTGTTTGTCTGTTCGTCATGTTTGCCTGTCTGTTACCAGGCTGTATCTAAGGAACCGTGATTTAAAAGTTTTATTTGATGAACCCTTCATGTTTTGACCCATTTCTCCGGTTTTTTATCTCGCATATACGAGTATAATAATAGGAGAGCGGGCAGCGCAAATCTTGTCTCAAGACACTCTGTTCCCACTTGTCTCATATCTGAGGAATTGGGTGTTGACAGAACTCTACGTTACGTTTTATTTTCCTAGAACCCTAATTTATTCCGGTAACGACTCAAAACGCGACGTTTATTTCCACCAATCAACACATAATCCCTCCAGAATTCGGAGGAAGTTGGGGAACGGAGTGTCTTAATGGAAACGGAGCGCCTTAACACTAAGATACCAGGTCCAGGTCCAGGTCCCTCTGCCTACCCTGCCATTTGCCAGTTACAGCGCGAAGCTAAAAAAATATTTCCCTGATTGGGAGTTTGAATCACAACCACTGTGCAAATATGACCTTTCTCTGCTTTAGTCTGTGTGTATACTGTCGAACTTGCTACCCTCATTTTTTTAAACAGTTATACTCAAAATGAAACCACATTACTTTTAGTATTATAATTCCTTGAGCGTACATTCTATCTTTTCATGCATCAAGTGGCAACCGTCTATAAGAAACACACACACAAAAGGCGCACTAAGTAATTACACATTAGTCACTAATTAAAGAGTACTTGCCAAGCGAAAACAGACTTAATCGTCCCAGCTAATGAGAAACGGTCAACATAAAGTGAATGTAGTAGCAATTAAATAAAAATTTTAATTTGTTCTTTTTATTTTAAATTGTTTAGAAAAGCTTTTAGTGTTGTGTAGTAAACATAAAAAAATAGAATTTCAAATGTTAAATAGAAGAATTTCAAAAATCCTTTAAAATGAGTAGGAAGTGGGGTAGAGTCTATCAACCTACAAATTGAATCGGAAATGAGCGAAAATACATAAATGTTAAAGATACTAAGTAATGCTTTATTAGTTAAAAAAATAAATAAGCTTCACGCTGTATCCCGCACACAGCAAGGTAGGCAGAGGGAACCTATTGTTGAGACACTCCGTTCCCCACTTTCGGCCAAATTCTGGAAGCATTGCGTACTGAGAAGTGAAACTTAACGCCGCGCTTTGCCTTCACACCAGAAATAAAAATATTAAATATTTAATTTCCTAGAATGGAATTGAACCCACAACCTGTTGCATTTACAGTCACACGCTTGCACCGCTACGCCACTGACCTCAATATAAGCGAATTTCCGCTTCCGCTTTGACTATGCAACCGGCCTTTCATAGAAAAGACTGCATACCAGAACAACTTGTTTAAACTTTACCGTAGCGAAGTACGGTGGTAACTGGATCAAAAATAATTAAAGGTATAAGTTTCCTGCACCCATTGTTTAGAATATGCTCGGGGTTTTAATTTTATGCGTTTTTTACTACTGTTTTATTTACTTGAAAATGTTTTTTTGCTGTTTTCTTTTTTCTAATATGAGTGGTATATTAATATACCGAGATTGCAAAGGCATGGAACAGCGACACTTGACTGTAAATATCATGGTTGTGAGGTTGACGTCCACTCTTAACAGTAGGCTCCCAGGTTGCCAGGTTCCAGGTTTCGTTGGGAACTTCCTAGCTCGATCGACGGTAGCAAGTCGAGGTCTGAGTACCACAGGGGATGCCCTTGCCGGCCGTAGGCACCATCCATTGCCACCATATTAAGCAGCCTTGTTGTGTTTGCAATAGAGGCCAATAAGGCTAACATCTCTAACAGCATTAACCTCATGATCGGAAAAAAAATTTCATAGTTTTGATGGAATTAAGCTAATTCCATTTGAACACAGGGGCAAACGCCCTCCAGGGGCCGCAGGTTATAAAAGTACGAGATATATAAAGCTAATTAAAACATAGTTACAAAACCTTTGTTCCATTAAAAACCTTCGAAATCCTCATTAAATTAGCACGTTAAATGTTTTGCCAATTAAAATTTTAACTTTTTCAAAGAAGCTCTCGCATTTGGAGAGTGGATGAAAATAGACGAAAACAAAATTACACGCGCGCAAATACTTACTTCGAGTCAAACAGAATTTACATATAAGTTAAAGAGGTACTCGTTTTCCAGCTAAATGTACCCAATGCGTGGTTTCAATATAAAATAATACTTTGATATTTCAAAGCTAATAAAACTATTGATTTTTTTTCTATTTACGTTTCTGTTGTAAATATTAAATAAGTAATAGAGACGACTCTACGTTGTCTAAGCTAAGTTGATGTAAGAGTTGATTTTGTAATCCTTAAAGAGAGAGTGAGTGATTGTAGCGTTGGGTTCCACCACTCAATATGCAATTCCTCGAGAATTGAGCGAAAAATGGGGAACAGAAGTATCTTAAAAGGAACTGAGTCTCTTAACACTATGTAGGTTCCCTCTGCCTACCCTGCTATGTACGGGATACAGCGTGAATCTAAAGAAATCAAACATAATAAATCTATTCCAAAATTTTCCATATATTCCATTATTTGGATTAGTTTAAGTTGGTTCACGCATCTCCTATATATTACGAACGAATGCTTTTCTCTATTTTTAATAAAAACACATAGTTTAAAATAACGTATTTATTATACAAATAGAAATTATCTAAAATTATTAAATTCATTAAAAATTACAGGCTTACCTTATCTTATCTATGTCATATGGAAAATCCGATCGAAGAGGCTTCAAAGGCTTTTGAATGTAAACACGTTAGTTCATCAACAACAAAGGCATCTAGTACCAGTAGTAGATAATAGGTATATAGTAATAGACCAAAGTGCTGTCCACAGTCAGACTATTCGAAGTTATGTTAACTGACTTCCGGCCAGTTCCTGTTTAGAAGTCAAAGGCTTATACTGTGTGTATGGAGGAATGTTATATAAAATTTACTCGTACGTAGGTACCAGTGAAGCATCCCTCACTTTGAAGATAAAGCAGAGAGCCTATTGATTAAATATTCTGTCATCATCTTTGGTACTATATTGCAGACAGAATAAACGACACAATAACCTGATTGGAATAGGCTTATTTGTTAGGGTTTGAATTTCTTTTTTAAAGTGGTATTCGGAAAAATAACTATTAGAAAGATAAAGTGCGAAATTGACGGAAAGTGTACAACGGAGTGTCTTAACACTTGTTTCTTTCTACTCTGCTGGTTGTAATATAACATTCTTAATAATAAAGATATATTAAATAAAGATATATTTAAAACAAAATCAGTTCTCTTCAATTAATTTAATTAGGCGTATAACAAATAAAAATTAGTATATATAAAACCTTCTAGTTACACCTACAGGTAATAAAGTTGTGATGCAGGGGCACAGATCCTGACTGTAAAGGCGATGGATGTCCGTTCGATTCCCACTCGGGGAAACGTGTAATTGAATTACTCCGTTAAGGTAACTAGACAAAGAGCAGCGTTGAGTTTCGCGAGGCAACACGCAATGTCTCGAAATTGAAAGCAAAGCGAAAAATTAAGAACGGAGTGTCTTAACACTAATAGCCGCATACCCTGTCATATACGGGATACAGTGAAGACCATAAAATAATAGAGAGATAGTTTTATTTTAAAAAGGCGTCTTTCGAATATAAATCATATTTATTCGGCTCAGCTCGGGCTATAAATGTCATCGGAGCTAAACGAGTCTATTGGGGGTAGTCTCTCCTGTAAATTGCATATTGGTTTTAGAATGCACTTGGAATTCGTTTAGGACACTAACATTTTTTGTTTATATAAAAATTATAATATTTTTCGTAAAATATAGGCCTTAGTGGAGCAGTGAAACAGAATGTAGGTTAAAGGCGACGGTCGTGAGTTCGATCGTTTAGAAATTTGGAATTAATTATTTTTATATCCTTTCTCGGATAAAAAAACAAAAAATACTTTGGAATGTAAAAATATGCTACAAGCTTATTTGAAAAATAGTTATGTTGAAAAATAATTAAACGAAGAAATAAATGATAATAGAAAGCAATTTATTTATATATTTTTGTAATCATCGCCCGCAACTTTATTTGCATAAACTTTAAGACGTAAGAAGGAAATTGCTTGATTTTCCCGTCCCCGTAGGAATTTCAATTTTATTATTTTTGTGTCGTTATCATAGCGAGGAAATGAAAATATTTAATATTTAATCTGCCGAATGGGAATCGAACCCACGATCGTTGCCTTTAAAGTCAATTGCTACGACGGCTTCAAAGACAATTATTTATTACGAAACTATAATATAACTGATATTAGATGCATAAAATAAAAATGTCTTTATCTACACAGATTCACCCATCAACTTAATGAACATTCGAACTTTCAAGCTACATCCGTTATTTGGTACGATTATTACGAAATATAAGTCGGAAATTATTAATGTTAATATTTCGACGATATAGGAACTGCACTCCGCTTGGAATTACTGCCAAATATATATCGACCTAATTTACTTGAATTTCAACTAATAACTAAAGTAGATATATTGGATACCGATGCTTGGAGCAAAATTAAAGTGCACCTTCATTAATAAAATATGTATCTACCTAGATCTTTTTTGTTAGTTTCACGCTTTTTCCCGCACTTTCCGTTCTATTTCCGAAACACTGTATGTTCGGTGACGGAATTTCACTCACATTGTCTTAGAAAAACGGGAAAATAAATACATAAATACAAGCGTGCGACCCTAAACGCGATTGTTGTTGATCCAATTTTCATTTCGGGGTATGAAATATTTAACATTTTCATTTTATACCTCTGGTAAGGCAGCAAAGCGCGGCGTTGAGTTCCTCTATTCAACACGCACACCTAAATTTAAGAAATTACTTGATCGAGAGGCGAAACACAGCATACACTGTTTACACCGCAATCAGTTAAAATTTAAAATAAAAGTCACAATATTAATTACCATAATTACTCGCGCTACTTTATTCCAACTTCAATAGTGCAACTAAATACAAAATGGACGAACGTAAAATTACATTCTATATAATAAATAA